>CAIGRT010059219.1:0-19889 GCA_903798405.1 Fraxinus platypoda | reverse complement strand
GTTTTGTGTAATTTCCTCTAAAATATATACTCTCAAAACGAGGCTCAAGCAAACTCGAGGGGAAAGAATTTTCAATTTTGTCATTCATGGGCTGAACATCTGGCCCATTATACATACTAACAACATTCAGAACCCGAATCCGAATGACCTCCAATATATACACATCGACACGAACACCCGAGTTCAAACTCAAACTCAGACGCAGACTCAAGGGTAGAGAGAGAGAGAGAGAGAAGAAGCAGAAATGGCGTCAAATGCAGCAGTGCCGTTTTGGAGGGCGGCAGGGATGACTTACATAACCTATTCCAATCTGTGTGCAAACCTGGTGAGGCAGTGCCTCAAGGAGCCCTACCGCTCTGAAGCCTTGACCCGGGAGAAGGTCCACTTTACCACCTCCAAATGGGTCGACGGCAGACCAGAGAAACCCAGTAATCTATTTTCTCTTCCGATTATTCTCTCGTTTTTTATTCTATACTGCGATATCTGTTCTGGTGGTTCAGATCTGCTTGGTTTGGATATTAATTTTAGTTTTTACGTTTTCTGATTATTTGATTTCTCGATGGGATTTTTTTTTGTTTTTTTGAATCTAGACTTCATAAATAGAAAATTTTGATTACATATTGATATGGATTATTCCTAGTATATGTAAAATGAACTAAATTGATATGAATGTGAAATGTATATTGTGGCTTGTTTTGGGGAAAGTTTCTCAGACGTGAATATGTCGATGCTAGCAGTAGTTTGTATTATAATACTTACATTATTTGCACAAAATTTCATATACAAGTGCCTTCTGCTTGGAAAGCCATGATTCTCTCCAGGGCTCTCTTTGTTTTTGATCGTTTTCTTGAGAACCGAATATTATTTGTTACTATTATTATTATGATACCAATGAAATAGAATGGGAATCAGAAACAAGCAAAGTGAATACATACATTTATACTAGTACACTCTCAATGTGAGGGCGACGTTTGATTGTTGATGAAGATTGTTTATACATTGGAGTCCAAGATTAAATTTTTTGCCCCTCAAAACCTCTTATACACCCAGCACTACACCTTAAAATTCTTTATATAGACGATCTAATACATGTATATAATACTTAATATTGGGTCAATTTATGGTTGAGGGATAAGTAACATGATTAGGCTCCATAGAGTCCAAGATTATTGGTAAAATGTGAAAAGCTTCTGGCTAGTTATAGAAATTAGGAAGGTGGAATGGTGTTTTTCTGGTCATGGGAAGTTCTATAGCTGTATTTGTAGTAATTTCTGGCTTAAACGGAATTAAATTTAATATATGGTATTATTATGGTTAAAATCATTGTTTGACAAATGATAACTGGTAGATTATCTTTAGTACGAAGAAGATTTTAACTTCTTTTTCTTCCTTACCAAATGTATAATTAGGGTCTTATACTTTCTTTTTTGGACATTTTTGTTTGTATTATTAGTTTGAATCATCATTTTGGTATCTATTTATGAATTCATTTTTCTTTCTTCTAAATACTTGTCATTGACTTGTTTTCGCAGCCGTTCGTTCCGATACTGGTGAAGAATGAGGATGGACATAAAGCGTTTAGTGCTTTGTGAAGCTTATTCCTGCTGGAGGATCTTCTTTTTCAATATATTTTTTTTCCCAGCTTCAAACTTTTGGGGTTATGACTATTGCACATTAGACGGTTCTTGTTTGCTGAGTTTTCACTAAATCTCACATGTAATAACGTAACCTTCTGTGACCTTGTTTGTACTGCTCCTTTGTTGGCTCTGAATGAATAATCGTTCTTCTTATTTTCTACTCTGCTAGCTAATTTGGTAAAGTTTGTCACCATCGTTATTCTTAAGCAGTGTAAATATAATACCACGCTAAATATCCTCCCCCTTTCGGGGTGGGTGTTGGAGTTCTCACTGTTTTGGCCTTTCCTGTGTTCTCAACTAGCGAGGTTGTTACCTAGACAGATGACCTACCCACTCACTACCATCTGCACCCTTGTTGTCGGGTGGGGGTTGTGCTCTCTCTTTCCCTCAGCAGTTGTAAGAGCTCTTGGCTATTTTGACATTGGTCGACTCCCAAAGTCAGTACCTCGACAAGTGAAATATTGATTGTTTGTTGATCGTACTGAATTGGATCGAACTGACTGAGTTTATGCCTCGTGGATTCAATCATGAAAATTAAGCATACGTCGTGCTTTGATAATAAATAAATTGATTCCTCGCTCGAATTGCCTCAATAATAAATAAATTGATTCAATCATTAAACAAGGATTCCTTCCCATGCCCTCTTGAGAGTCAAGTCGAACTTATCGTGTAATGTCTGATTCAATTTCTTTTCTAAATTATTAACTGCTGCTCATAAGGACTTTTAACCACCAAAATTAGCTATCAAATCCAAGGACCATTTGATGTTGGAAGTCAGAATGAAACGAGGAAGAAATTGTGGAGCAGAGAGCTTAAACGTTTTTTGCATTCTTTATTTTTCGAACTTTTCATGATCAACTGTACATCATTAGCAGCATTTTGGGGTTTGGGGGGTGGGCAATCTGCTTCTAAGCTCGTCCCTGCTGCAAATTTTATTATTTTCAGAAATCATTTTGTCCTGTTCAGTGCTTACTGCCAAAAAAGCTGGAAAAATCAACTTATAAGCAGGGTTGAACGTGCTATGTGATTGGAAGAGTATCCTTTGTCATAGTCAAAATGCTGTTTTTTCTCCATTGATTTTTGATCGACGGCCAAGTCTATGGTTCTGTATGTGACTAATTACTCATACTTTGACAGCATCATACGATGTGATTTTTAAATTCCACCTAATACTACTATACTCTCCTTCATCTGAGCCAATCTTATTATAGTCTCCTTAATACCAAATCCTCATTTTTAAATTTGACTTGAGCCATCTGCTGACCTTCATTTTCAGCAATATTGCAGGAGAAGAAATTTTATCCCTTGCAGTTTCCTGGAAAGAACTCGCAGTAGACCCTGATACACGATAGCTCATGACTCCAATCTTTTTCAGAATACATTATCTACTTTATTGAAATGCAAATATACTATAGAAATAAATTATATAAGAAAATACTATTAAAACTATATTAAGAATAACCATAGAGTTTACTTTTACCTATTCAAAATCCTGCTGATGAAATGTATATAAATATAATTGGAATTTGCAGGTAACGGTGCAAATGATGCCATTAAAGGAAATAACGGTCTTTGTAAATTTCTCTTGAAAGATTTATGAGGTTTTCTACTTGTAAGAAAATATAAATCAAGAAGTAATGTACTTACACAACCATGGCAGAAAATATATCTAGAATTTTCTTCTATGTTTTGAGCTTGAACTTTTTATGCCTAAAGCTTTTTATCTCTGTCTCATTATATTTTAGTCTACTTCTTTCGTGTGAAGCACAAACGAATAGCACCTTTCAAGTGGGTGTGATTCTTGATTCGGATTCACTTGTAGGGCGTATTGGACTGAGCTGCCTGACGATGGCTCTTTCTGATTTTTACTCAGTTCACAGCAACTACACCACAAAGCTGGTTCTCCATGTTAGGGACTCAAAGGGACAAATCATCGATGCTACTGCTTCTGGTATTTAGTCCTCCTCCCTTATTGTTAGTGTATGCATTGCTTAAACATCTGTTATATATGATCACTTTCTTAGTTAATTTATTCCAATCTTTTTACACGGATGCGCAGCTCTTAGTTTGTTGAAAGATGTAGAGGTGGACGCCATAATCGGTCCTCAAAAATCTGGGCACACCAATTTTGTAATTGGTCTCGGAGACAGAGCACATGTTCCAATCATTTCTTTCTCTGCAACTAGTCCTCTTCATCCACAAACACCCTATTTTGTTCAAACAGCCCTGCGCGATGACTCTCAAGTTGGGGCCATTGCTTCTCTAGTTAGAAACTTCGGTTGGAGCCAGGTTGTCATCATATATGAAGATTCAGAATATGGTAATGGCATCATTCCTTATCTGCCTAATGCATTTCAAGATGTCGATGCTCGAGTTTCGTATCGAAGCATTATACCTCTGTCTGCAACCGATGAATTTTTGCTCCAAGAGTTGTATAAGATGAAAACTATGCAGACAAGACTATTTGTGGTGCACATATCAAGTTCCATTGCTTCTAGACTCTTTCCAAAAGTCAAGGAAGCAGGAATGATGAGTGAAGGCTATGCATGGATTATAACCAGTGGACTGATGGATCTACTCTACTCGATGGACTCTCATGTTGTGGATAGTATACAAGGAGTGCTGGGCGTAAAACCACTGATTCCAAGATCCAGAAAACACAGGTCTTTTGCTAATAGGTGGAAGCAAAAGTTTCTCAAGGACAATCCTAGCATTTTACAAGCTGAATTAAGCCTTTTTGGTCTATGGGCTTATGACACTTTATGGGCATTGGCTATGGCTGCGGAGAGAGTTAAATTCAGCGAGCCAAATTCTTTACAAAATACTAGTGCCATCAATTCTTCTGCAGAACTTTTTACTCCCGCAATGTCAAAAACAGGTCCAAAACTTCTCAAAGAATTGTCTGAGATTACTTTTCAAGGACTTAGTGGGAACTTCCGTTTAGTTAATCGACAAGTAGAGCCATCATCGTTTCAAATACTCAATGTGGTCGGAAATGGCGAGAGAGAGGTTGGAATATGGACACCATCTAGGGGAATTTCAAGCAAAGGCGACATCAACGTTACAAATTCTTCAAAGAAAAGTTTGAGGGGCATAATATGGCCAGGAGAATCAATAGTGGTACCCAGGGGATGGGAGGTTCCAGCAAGCGGTAAAAAGCTTAGAATTGGAGTCCCAGCTGAAAGTGGATTTCCTGAATATTTGAAAGTGAAAAGGGATCCTCAAACTAATGCTTCCAAAGTTACTGGCTACTACATAGATGTATTTAATTCTGTGATGGCAGCGCTTCCATATGCTGTGCCATACGAGTATATTCCTTTTGAGAAATCTGATGGTTCAAGTGCAGGGAGTTATGATGATCTTGCTTATCAAGTTTTTCTGCAGGTATGTAATATAAGGGAAAACTGCAACATTGTTTATCAATATATTGTTCAAGTAGCTAGTTGGTCTCCACTTGATCAAAAGGAGCAAGTTGGTTCTCAATCATCCATTATATTTGCAAAATCAGTCCTCAACAACGAAAATCATCTAGATCCATCTAGATCTTGGTTAAATCGTCACTTGACCCTCATATGTCCATCTTTTAAAGAGATATTTTTATTCCAACTACGACTAGTGCCCAAATATTAGAAGTGAGACATGTTTATGTGAGGATGGCACAGTGATTTAACTAACATTTAGACGCTCTCGGTTGCTGGGTATTGATGGTGCAAAAAAAGAAAGGTTTTGAGGGCTAACTTGCTACTTTTTAGAGATTGGGAACCAGCTTGCTACTCAAACAATACGCTGGGGACAGATGGTACAATTTTTTTCTTAAAACAAGGGTTGTTTCATTTACTTTGTAACTTGATTGCTATTCTATTCCTCTGCCTGCCATTATTTTCATGTGTTTTCTGGTTGATGGTGTTAGAACTATGATGCTGTTGTGGGGGACATAACAATCACTGCTAACCGATCAAAGTACGTAGACTTCACTCTACCATTTGCAGAAGGAGGAATAAATACTATAGTGCCAATCACATATGATGATCCGAATGATAATTGGATTTTCTTGAAGCCTCTTACAAAAGAATTGTGGTTAACAGCAATAGCATTATTTGTATTGACTGGCGTGGCGCTCTGGATTCTTGAACATAGGTTTAACAACGCCTTCCGAGGTCCCCCTTCACAGCATGCTGGCATGATCTTTTATTTTCCCTTCATGTCATTAGTATTCGCACAGAGTGAGTAAATTATTCATCTTTAATTCTAAAAACTATGTACACTCTCTTAACTTTTGCTGAAGCGCTTCATCTAAAAGGTTAAGTTGCTAGATAGAGGGCATATGAATGAATTCAAATTGTGGTTTGCACGCCCCCACATGTGCAGGTTTCATTCATTTTATTTTTTTATCAAAATCCTGACACATGCACAATTTTCATAAATGTGAGATGACAAGGCTTGCACTTCAAGTTGAACCATCAAATAAAAAAGCTTAAGCTATTTTCAAATTATGTTTTCAACAGCTTTCACTCACAGACCTCACTTCGACTTGTAGGAGAAAGAATAATGAGCAATTTAGCTCGGTTGGTAGTGGTTGTCTGGATGTTTGTTGTACTGATATTGAACTCAACTTACACTGCAAGCTTGTCAGCAAGATTAACAGTACAAAGGCTACAACCAGCGATTACAGATGTGAAGGAGCTTATTAAGAACGGAGACTATGTAGGATGTCGAAAAGGCTCATTCGTTGTTCATCTCTTAAAGGATCTTGGTTTCGAAGAATCCAACATCAGGACTTGCAACCATCCAGAGGATTGTGATGAAGCCTTGGCTAAAGGAAGCAAAAATGGTGGTATATCAGCCCTTTTTTCTGTAACGCCTTACGCCAAGCTCTTCTTAGCCAAGTACTGTGATAAGTACACTACAGTAGGCACCACGCATCGTTCAGTGGGTTATGCATATGTAAGCATCTTTCTTTTCAAGATTTCATGATAGTTAACTCTGAGATGGTTGGCAATAAAGAAGTTTCCTTCTTTACTTGCAGTATCTATCATGTTACTAATCATCTCGTAGGTTCTCTAAATTGACAGGTTTTCCCAAAGGGATCTCCTTTAGTTGCTGACGTTTCTCGTGCCATACTTGAGTTGACAGAAAACGGCAGGATTTCAGAACTCGAACGACAATGGTTCAAGAATCCGACGTGTAGATCTGATGGCACTATTATATCAAGCAGTATCTCATTGAAAAGTTTCAAAACACTCTTTGGTATCACCGGGGGAATCACTGCAGCATGTCTTGTTGCTTTCTTGATTACTTATTTATACAAGAACAAAGATTTTATCCGGGGGATTTCGAAGTCTAGCACCACAATTTTTTCTAAAATTCGTGCAATTTGCAGGCATTTTGATCAAAGGGACCCTAGATATTGTGGTTCTAAAGAAAATGCATCAACAACTTTCCCTGGAAATTTTGGGCCAGGTGTAGTAGTCCCAATCTTAGTGGAAGGAATGAATGATTCCACTAGGGACATTAGCCCGAACTCACAACAGACAGCTGCTGCTGCAGACCCGTCAACTGTTTGATATTGTTCAATGTATGTGAGAACTCTCTCTTCGGTGAGAGTCAAAATTAGCAACGATTAGGCTTTGTTTGACAAATTTTTTGATACGTGAAACCCATGAAATATGTTGTTCAAATTAAAGTTTGATAATCACTTGAGAAATTCATACTTTCTTTCCGAAAAGGAAAAAACTTGTAGACAATTGTGGGATCTTCATGCAGCAATTTTTTATTAATCTTGTAATTTCCTTTTTTATTTTAACCCGTGTTATTTATTTTAATTGATTTATGTCTCAACAAATTTCTACAAATACAATAACAATTGATTAATGTTGTGTTTCTTTTCCTTTACACATACACATCAAGACTTCACCAACTCCTCAACAAGTCAAGGTGGCGTCGATTGTTGAACTGTTACAAGACTACTTAAATTTAGGGTCTGTTTGGATCAGATTTTAATCTAAGTCAAAGTCAAACAATCAATATCAACCACGTCTTTCATGTGTCCCACATCTTTTCAACCACACATTTCAAAAACTTATATTACAATCAACTTAAAATCAGATTTTAATCTACACCAAACACCCTCTTAATATTTTAGTAACACCAATATCTCAAAACAAAACAATAAATAATTCTGGATTTTAATTTTTTATTCCAAATAACATTATTAAAATGAAGTAAATGTCATACATTGATCTACATTATGGTTTAGGCAAATTTATAGACGTGTCTCTGACTTAATATTTTGGCAACCTTGATTCTCAACCTTTCATTTTTGTAACATTTGGGTTCCAAAATGGAGATTTTACCATTTTCTTTAATCGAAAAAATCAATTTTGTTAAAAGTATAACTTTATCCTAATATTAAATTACACAAAATGAAAATATGAAAAGAAAATAAAAATATAGGAAAATAAAACCCACCCAGCCTCCACAATTTTAAAGATAAAAGTATATTTGTTTTTTATTAAAAAATGATTGTTTAATAGAAAGACAAGGGTAAAAAAAAAAAAATTGTCCATTAGGGACTTGAGTTCTACAAAAATAAAAGATTGGAGATTGCATCTAGCAAAATAATAGGTCGAGGACCTATTTGCTACATTTTATATAGGTTGAGGACCCTACTGTAATTTTTCTTAACTTTTGTATATTCGATTACACTCCCAAACCTTATATGAAGTGTATTTGTGTGTTCCAACCTTTCATTACCACGCCATGTAAAAAATTGGAACGAGCGCCCTTGTCCTTAAATTAATGGACAACTTACAAAAATATCCCTAAAATTAGGGATCTTTTGAAAGTCATATGAAAAATGTTTTGTAAGTAAAAAATATTGTGTAAAGTCAAGTGAGACCTTTTTATTTAAAAGTGACATAATGTTACTTTTTAGCCCCCGTTTGCCTTCCATTATTTCTCATTAAATTATATATATTTTTCTTTTCTTATCAATTACGCATTTTCCAATAAAATGATATTACACATAAACCCAAAAACTTTTCTTTCTCTTTTAACCACACATTCTCCAAAAAAATTACGATTCATTTCATTATAATTTGAAATAATGGGGCCAAGACGCTTAATTAAAAAAAGTGACGTAAATAAAAAAGTTATATACAATCTCACATTTTAATTAAAAAGTGACATATAATATCACTTTTCTATATTGTGAAAACCTTATTCACATTTAAAACAATACAAAATAAATTAACATCTAAAAGAAATTCTTATAATCAAATTGAAAACTTAGCCAAATATGTATTATTCTATTAGAAATTGATTGTGTGTGACACTTTAATTAAAAAGTGACACAACATGCTACGTCAGTTTTTAATAAAAAGATTACAAATCATGTAACTTGACTTTTCTGTGGTATTAAATATGGAATCATTTCAATAAAGTGACACGACATGCTTCAGAAAGATTAAATTATCTCTATTTCTTTGGCATTAAGGATGTGTTTGACACTCATTTTGGAGAAAAAATTGATTTGGAATAGTGATTGATGGAAGAATGTGTGGTTAAAAAGTAAGGAGAATTTTTGAGTTTATGTGTAATATTATTTTATTGATAGAATATGTGGTTGAAATGAAGAAAGAAAAAAAATAGAATAAGAATGGTGAAAAAATGGATATCAAACAAGGGCTAAATATGCAAGCAATTCAATAAAGTTATAGACATTAAAAAAAGTGTCAAAACACTCAAAAAAGTGAGAAACACGTATCAAAACCTTAGAATACATAAGAGATTGTTGATTTTTTCCTACATGTTGTCTTTTTGTGATTCGCTTCTATTGATTAAACATGGCACATAACTTCATTTTAGGAACACGACACTCTATAGGTTGAAAGTGACAAAAATTCAAAAAAATACTTCAAAAAATGATAAATTATGTTCGTGTCAATAATTCAACATTCCACGGGAACCACGAAGGGGAACCCTAAGTAGTCGCCATAGAGATTATACAAAACTCAAAAGTCAAAGACATGGGCAGGATGCGAGCAAGATTGGTCATGGTAAATTTATTGATTGAACCAGGATGGACATATTCCAGGTATATGTAAAGCCTATTTCCAATGAGGACGCGTTCCAAAATTCTAAGTAATTGTTTGATAAAACTTACAATGAGTTGATAAAGTAACTAGAGAATACATTGTTTCGTCAAAAATCAAGCAATTAAATAGGAGGACTGAGATAGTTATTTTGAGAATTTGTTTACATTTTCAATGGCCTATACGCACGAAAGGACTTTTTAACAATTAAGTAGATGATATGAGCATTACTAACAAATACAACTTGAACATAAGTGTACATTTAAAAGGAAGACAAGACTGCATAGTAACATGCACTTTCAGTTTTAAACTCTCGTATCAGAAAGCATGAGATAGAATCATGACACGTTTCTAAGTACTAAACAGAATTTACATCACCCACTTCAAAAACTAAATGATCCCTAATAAGTCCCATATGAGTTAAAGTTCAATTATTGGACACATCTTTGCATGTGAAGAACAATCAATTTATTTATAACTCAAATCTCAAACGTGCCAACTCAACCATTTCAGCTTGAATTTGTAATAGTTGATCGTCTAGTAAAGAGCACAAGACATGAATCATTAATTTCATTCTAATCACAACCTCATCAAATATCTACAATGCAAGAGTTTCTATAACACACAAGTTCAAAACATGATAGTGTGGAGATTTTTTTTAGAAAATTTAATCTAGATTCTTGAAAATCCATAAATTACAAAAAACAAATGAATAACAAAAAAATTGATAATTAGCAAAATAAAGTATAATTTGGAAAAGATTTCACATAAGAATTAGTCTAGATTCTTTAAAAACCTCTAATAAATAAATAAAAAATAAAAAAATAAGTCAAAATATAGAGATAATCTCCAAAAGACTCTATTTTCAAATACTATATGTTATAATTTAAAAAGCATCTATAAATTTAAAGAATAAAAAATTTTTAAATACTTCAATAGGATCTTATAGTTAACACTTACTATCCCAAACAAATATTTATTATTTTTCCATATCTTTCATTTTCATTTGTTTTCCCCCATATTATTATATTATTTTCCTACATTGAAAATTGAAATACTTTAAATGCATGTGATTATAGAGAGTGGGTTTGGCTCTCCAAATTTAGAGAGTCAAACTCACTCTTTAAATTAAAATGTTAATTTAAGGGCTTGTTTGGGAATTTCGGGGCATCGGTTATAGGTGTTTTTTAAAATACCGATTTTGAGCGTTTATGAGTAGATAGATTTTTAGAGGTTTTAATAGCAATTTTTAAAACTGTCCAACCTATACTTAAAAGTTTATCATCTATCGATTCTTGAAAGTTTTTTAAAGAATAAAATTACATATACATCCCTTAATAAAAAAAATTAGTTTATTGTTTCTTATATGAATTTTTTTCCTCGTAAGTGATATTTTAGTTATAGGTAATTTTTTTACATATAAGTTAATATTTTTTACATTAAAAATTAAATTAAATTAAATATTTACTTAAAATTTTAAGTTTAAATTTTTTATTTATAAGTAAATTTTACAATTATAAGTTGATATTATACTTTTAATAATTTTAATTGAGTTTTTTTACTTATAAGTAACTTTTTATATTTAAAAGTGAATTTTTATCTTATTAGTAGTATTATAAGTATTTTTTTAATTATAATTTATTTTTTTTCTTATAAATAATTTTATAGTTAATATATTTTTATTTATAAGTTAGTTTTGAAGAAAATATGTCGGTTGGAAATAATTATCTTATAAAGGGTAAAATTAGAAGAGAATATGAGAAACGGCTAAAACCCTTCGATTGATGAGTTGAGAGAGCCGGTCAAAATTACACAACACCGATTTTGGACGATTTTTAAAACATCCGAAATCGGTGCTAAAAAAAACTAGTAAACATCGATTTTTCCAACCCTTCATAAACGGTGACATTCAAAACCGGTGAAAAGAAAACTCCCAAGCAGGCCCCAAAAAACTAGCAAACACCGATTTTTCCAACCCTTTAAGGGTTGACTCTTTAAAATAGAGAGTATCTTATGTTTAAAAAGTGTATTGGAAGTGTTCTAATTTAAATAACAATTTTTTTACACAATTTCTTTTTTTTTACAATAAAATTAAAATAATATGTTAGACGAGAAAATAATTGTGCTGTGATGATTTAACTAAAATATGAAATAAATATTATTTATGAAGATGAAATATATAGGAAATATTTAGCGTTTACTTAAATAAATTTGTAGTTTAAACAAAAGCACATTTATAATTATGTTGTCAGACAATCAATTTTATTTATTGCGCTTTTTGAATTTACGAACAAATTGCTAACAACTTTTGAATAACATCAAATTTTGAAGGATTTGTCCACATTACATAATTTTATGTATATAATAATGTCCACACCCTCGTATAAAGAGTAGCATAATTCAATTTTCAATTTCATGGATCTTGCCATATTCACGATCGAAGTGGGTCCCCTTCCATGCGAGAGTGTGAATCTTGTACATAAAATTATGTACAAGATTTTCAATTTCATGGATCTTGCCATATTCACGATGGATAAATGAAAATATGGAAATAAACATTAAGAACTCAAAAGGAAAAAGGAAAAAGTGAAAACCTCTCAATGACAAAAATTGATTTGCCCAAGTGCAAAGCAATATTTAAACAACTTGGTCAAAAGAGAAGTACGAAGGAAAGAGCAGTTCACCAAATCCAAAACGTTCAACTTCTTAAATTAACGCAAGCATGATAGGCACAACTTCTAAAACCCTAAACAATGACAACAAAATATGAAACCATAATATGCTTCAATCTACCAAAAACAATGATAGTACGTACATCCCTTCATTACGAACATGGCGACTTAAATTATAAAAATTCCACTTAGTAACTCGATAACGGACACGGATGGGACGATTCTACCACTTCTTTGGGGAATAGCCTCTTTTTATTCTTGATACTCCATAATATTACCTAGGTCCACACAGCAAGAAATGCAAGTGCTTTTAGCAATGAACTCTCTAAAGTTCAAGAAAAACGAACTCTTCAACTGCAGGCACTTCGCCAATCTTCTTAAGTGTATCCTTATCAGGTTCTTCATCTACTCCAATTGCCATTATGGCTTTTGTCCTCTTAACAGTTCTTCCCACACTCATAAAGCTCACATTCACATTCCTCTCTCCAAGGATGTTTCCGACTCTTCCAATCATGCCCGGTTGGTCTACTTGACGGCATAATATGAGATTTCCATCCAGACTGACATCGACTCCGAATGATCCGACACACGTTAGATGAGGTATCCCGTACTTAACTCTCCCTTCAATGCTAATATTTCCATTCTCTGTCAAAGCACTCGCAAATTTTGACTCCACGTTACTTACCTGTACCTGGATTGAGTCGATAGGATTCTCAGATGACAAGTCCACCAAAACTCGTTCCTCACTAATTCGGAGACCCTTTTGCTTGGCAGTGAAATCAGCATTGACGAGGTTGATATGGGAGTCGGATATAGGCTCGATAATGCCTTTTGTTATCATGGCACGGAGCAGTCTGGTGTCCAAGTTATCCGGATCCCTAGCTGATTTGTAGACCACCTTCACAGATTGAATTCCGCTCCCTCCAGCAACTAACTGTACAGCTAGCCTACCCAGTTTCTCTGCTAGTGTAACATAAGGAGCTAATTCCAATAAAACCTGAATACAGAAATGGGAATTTTTTATTTTTCACCTAATGAAGTTCAGAAGTAATTGATCCAATGAAGCATATGTAGATAGTAACTTGTTTTAGGTTTTTTTTCTTTTTCTTTTTTTTTACCTCAGGAGGAACCATAGGAGCATTGACTGCAGTAGCAGAAAGTTCCCCTCTCAGTGCACCTACAACTGCCTCTGCAATTTCGACTGCGACTCCTTCCTGATTTATAAGTATTAAAGTTAACGGCTCAGATGACATGCAAATGATGCAACGTCCACAAGAAATTCATACCTGTGCTTCCTTTGTGCTTGCTCCAAGATGTGGTGTAACAGTAACATTCTCGTGTTGCACTAATTTGCTATCTTTAGGTGGGGGCTCCTCTGTGAACACATCAAGTGCGGCCTAATATATACCATGATGCACAGAAAATCAGTTTCACATAGAATTAACAAGGTCTTCAGGAATTTTGTCACCTTATTGGAAACAAAAAATCCATTATATGATGTATGAAAAAAGATGCAAAGTAACTGTTAAAATCTGAGAATATGACAAACAGAGACAACTAGGCTGAAACAGAGTAGTAGTAACTCGTAAGGTCATTTCAGTTTTTGTTAATGCAGTAGGTCAAAAAATTTGGACAACATGTGGAAATTACTCTCAAAGAGTATACCTGTGCAACTGTTCCATTTTCAAGGGCCCTCACTAAGGCATCTTCGTCGATAACACCGCCTCGAGCTACATTTATGATGCGGACACCCTTTTTCATCTTTGAAAAGGTTTCATCATTAAATACCTTGTTAGTTGTAGGAGTAAGAGGCATATGGAGTGAAATGAAGTCTGCAGTGGAGATGGCCTGATCAAAAGAGACCAACTCAACACCAATAGCACGTGCCCTATCCGCTGGAGCATAAGGGTCGTGTGCAATAACATGCATGCCGAGTCCTTTTGCGCGTCTTGCAACTTCAGAACCTACCTTACCAAATCCCATAATTGCTAATGTCTTCCCAACCAGAGAAACACCAACATATTTGTTGCGTTGCCATTTTCCTGTCAACGTTTAATGAAGAAATAATCAACTCATATGCAATCAGTTTTGCAAGATAAGCGATAAATTAGACTACAAAACTATATGAAATTACTATACAGGTGTTAGGTTTCTGATTAAATAAATTATCCAAGGAAATATTCAGCTTTGTTAAAATGTTTGCATCAATAAGGGAAAGGGTCGAGATCATCCATGCATAAAATATATTGTCACTTTGCAACTTTTTCTTCAGGCAGTGACAGAATAATAAACACAAGAAATGTGAGATTTTTTCTTCAAGCCACAAGGAACAGAAAGCTAGCAATGCAAAATTTTACACGAACATCTTCTGGATATTTGGCATGTCTCATGCTTCTAGACATTAAAAACTTTGAAGCAAATGCAGCCACTTACTCATGCAGGACTAAAGGATTCTCCTCATAAGTTCATGATGGTGAGTAAAAATAATGGAAGTAGTCAAGACTATACAAATTATTAGAAGTACAACTGTTATTGAAATACATACAACAAGGAGGTTAGTAGTATTCCACACATACAAAAGACATTGAAGGACTGCACTTGACCACAAACAGCTAAAATAAAAGGTCACCCCATAACTAGGAATACAGCAAAACTTTCAGATGCCCCACATTTCCCTTTTTCATAAACATAAATGATTGGAAATAAAAATAAATCCAAATTATGACCTTGCATTGGATAGTTCGGTTCAAATCAATCTGGCGTCAAATGAGATGGTAGAAACAATTCAGAAGTACTCCTCTTGACCATGTTCGTATATGGTTCCTAGCACAAGATTAGTTTGTACAAGGTTATATTTTTCAATCTTTCTTACTCGCTCCTCCAGAACCACGGTCAATGAGATTGAAATGTGCAAAGAACTGTGCAATGACTTAAGGGTTATCTCACGCTAAGGCAGAAAATTAATAACCCAAAAATCTAGTAAACCAGATCGAGATATTTACTTTTTCCTCTTTACACTCGGACTTTGCTCAGCAAGCTTACAGATCTAACCAACTCGATTAATTAGTCCTAAAGGTTCACAGCGAACTAGGATTGACAGTAGCAAAATTATGACGCAAATCCATAGCCGCTTAACTGGTGCTGATTATTCTCTGTTTGGCAAATTAACTCAAATATATAGATAAAGAATAAACAGAGAACAGCAACGGGACATCTTTTGTTTTAATTGAATCATACTTTGTGAACACACAAAAGAATTGAAATATGTATACCAGCTTTCATGGAAGCATCAGCTTGTGCAACATTTCGCGCCATGGAAGCAAGTAAAGCAATGCCATGCTCCGCCGCAGCAATGGTGTTGGCGGTGGGGGCATTGACCACAAGACACCCAAATTCCGTCGCCGCTTGCAGATCCACATTATCGATGCCAACACCAGCCCTACCAACCACCTTAAGCCGCCCCTTCGCCGCCTCAAAAACCTGTCTCGTAACCTTAGTCCCACTCCTCACAATCAACGCATCACACAACGAGATCTTGGCACACAATTCATCAGGGGACAAGTTATACGAACACTCAACATTCCCGAAGGTTCTTAGCAAATCCAGACCCGCTTCTCCGAGTTTTTCGGATACGAGGATTGTGGGCCTTTCAGTTTTGACAACGTTGTCGGAATCCCGGGTTCTTGACAACAAATCGGACTTTGACTCTAAAGTTTCGAGGACATTGAATATTGGTGTTTTTTGCAGTTTTCTCGAAAAATGGGAACCTTTAAGGAGCGACAGTTTTTGAAGGGAAATGGATGAATTGGAGAATGAAAGGCGCCTTGAAAAGATTGATTTTTTCTGGGAATCAACATTTCTTGTGTTGAAATTGATGGGATTTTTTGCTACACGAGAAATAGAGCTGGTAGCCATGTTTCTTGGATCCTCCCGGTACTCTGTGTGGGTTCAAAAGTTGTTGGAATAGGGAGAGTTCGGAGGAGGAGATTTAGAGCGAGAATCCTTATTGTCAGGAGATCTTTAAAAATACATGAAATATGTATATTGTCAGATGTTATTTTACATTTTCACCCTTCTCTTTATCATACATCATAATCATGGTAGGTGTTGGACTATGACAAATTAATTGCACAAAGTCACCAACTTATTTGGATTTAGACACATTTGATTTGTCAAAATATCAANGGAGAGTTCGGAGGAGGAGATTTAGAGCGAGAATCCTTATTGTCAGGAGATCTTTAAAAATACATGAAATATGTATATTGTCAGATGTTATTTTACATTTTCACCCTTCTCTTTATCATACATCATAATCATGGTAGGTGTTGGACTATGACAAATTAATTGCACAAAGTCACCAACTTATTTGGATTTAGACACATTTGATTTGTCAAAATATCAATGTGTGTTTCAATACAAAATTTTATGACATTGGATGGCTTAATTTAACTGCATCGAAAATATTTAATACGTAACAATGAATGATTAATCATATTCATATAACATGCTAAATATGAGAAATGAAACTGTTCAATTAATTACTGGATAAGTATAGAGTGTGTTTGGTAGGGATTTTTGAGGAAAGAATTGATTTTTGAATAGTGATTTGATGGGAAATGTGTGGTTGAAAAAGAAGAAAAAAGTATTGATGTGATGGAAAATATTATTTTATTGAAGAATGTGTGGTTGAAAATGAGAATTGATTTACTGTAGAAAATGAGAATCTGTACCAAACAGGCTCTATATNAGGGATTTTTGGGGGAAGAATTGATTTTTGAATAGTGATATGATGGGAAATGTGTGGTTGAAAAAGAAGAAAAAAGTATTGATGTGATGGAAAATATTATTTTATTGAAGTATGTGTGGTTGAAAATGAGAATTGATTTACTGTAGAAAATGAAAATCTTTAACAAACAGGCTCATATAAATTACTGGAGCTCAATAATTAAATTTATTTTCTTGAATTGACATGTCATATATCTCTTACTTTATGGAATTATGGAGTTGAATGTCTTAGTTTAGGCTACATTGTTCCCTTTATTGCTCTTTTCAAATGAACGTTTTTTAAGTCACGTGTTATATAAAATAATATTATTTTTCCAAATACATGGGGAAAGCAAAATTGTTTACTTTCTCTTATAAGCAATTTGAAGGTGACATAAATTTCTATATTATATAATTGATGGCAAGATTCAAATGATCGAGGAAAGTTCTCGTGAAGATTTATTCATTTATAAAATATTCCCCGTGTTTCTTCCCTGTTGCGTCTTCACATTCATCAACAATAATGTCATTAAAGGGAAAGAGCCAACCATTTTCCAGAATTTTTAAAGCATGAATCAAAGAAGGTAGTTTCGGTTTGAGAAAACAGCAATGCCAGATGTACGGAATGTGGGCTATTACGTTGACTTAAAATAATAAAATATACTATTGTTCACTCAATTCTTTCTCTCTCCACGGTGCTCACGTAAAAATGTTAGAAATTTATGATGTTTTTATCTTAATTTTTATGATCATTACGAGATGTTAAACGAAGTCAAAATATTATATTTTTAATACTCTCTTGAAGTACTCACGGCTAGTTTCTCACATCGTTAACGACGCATGAAACGGTTAATCGTAGTAAATGTTACGACGCGTCATAGTAGGTTGTTTCACAAATATTTCGAGAATTTTGATACTTTGCTTACTTTAAAAATTCTCTGATGATCGTACACTAGTCGAATCCATAAATCATCATGACATCTCGAAACTCATTTCGAGAACTATATCGTTAACATATCGAATGATCTAAATGAACATAAAAAATAATTAAACGTGCATCTTAAAAAAGACGTCTAACTAGTTTTTCTTTAAAAAAAATTATTTTATTAACGTTTATTATTTTTACGCCACAAGTTTCTCAATATAATTTACATCATTTTATTAAGAAATTTAAAATAGGGTATAGCATCAAAAAATTTCGGATGCAAAAATTTCTAATAATTTTTTTGTTTCTTTATACAAGGTATGAATTGTTATACTACTTTTTCTCTCAAACATTTTTACATTGAAAAAATTCCTAATAAAATTTTTTTGATGGGGAAGTGTTTTATTGGGAAAAATTTTGGATGTAAAAGTTACTAACAAAAATTTTATTACTTTATATGGAGTATCAATTGTTATACTACTTTTTTCTTGTGATTATTTTTACATCCGAAAATTTTCTAATAATTTTTTTATAACTGAAAATTTTGATGCCATGCCTTATGTAATTCTAATAAAATGATGAAAATTATATTGAGAAATTTGTGACGCAAAAATAATAAACGTTGATGAAATAATTAAATTTTTTTAAAGAAAAGACGAGTTAAACGTTTCTTTTTATGATTCGCGTTTGACGCACGTTTAATTATTTTTTATGTTCATTTGGACCATTCGATATGTCAATAATATAATTCTTGAAATGAGTTTCGAGATAACGTAAGCGATTTATAGATTCGACTAGCGTACAATCGTTAGAGAATTTTTAAAGTTAGCATGTTATCGAATTTTTTTCAAAATATTAGTTTGGAACGACCTACTTAGACGCAGAGTAGCATTTACTACGATTGATTGTTTTATGCACCTTTAACGATGTGATAAATTATGTCGTGAGCACTTTGAAAATGGTATTAGGAATATAATATTTCAAGCTTGTTTGACATCTCTTAATGACCCTTAAAATTAAGACCAAAAATCATAAATTTAATGAATTTATAACATTTTCTGTAAAGAGAGAAAAAGTGGGTGGCAGTGATATTTTATTTTTGGATAAAACTACGTGTACACAAAGTCTACACCTTGATTGACATTGCTCTTTGTGTCAAAATATGACAATTGATTAAAAAATGTGTAGTCAAGATCAATGTACCAAAATTTGTCATCTCGTATGGGTATAAATCAATGTGTCAATTTTCGTGTACACGTATCATGGTCCTTTGATTGTTTCAAGTATCTTGTTTTGTGATAAAGAATATACTGGCAAGATTTTTTTGTTTCCCCTCATTTAATGATTGACAATTGAAATGTTCAAAATGTTAGAGAAAACTACACCATTGGTTTCTACTATATTGCTTGAGTTGTAAGTTGATTTTCAAAATTAAGAAGGAACAATTTGAGTCTCAATTTTTTTTTTTGGTGAAAAATGAGTTTTATAATAGTAATTTTTGAAAAATGTGTGGTTAGAAAGTATGAAAAAATTTGGATTTACATATAAAATTATTTTAGTAGGAAAATGTATAATTAAATTGAGTTTGGGAAAAAAATGGGCTCTAAGGGTCCGTTTGATTGCAATGGTGGAAAATTGGTGGAAAGAAAATGATTTCGAGGGAAAGTAATTGTCTAGAAAATGTTTTGTAGGGAATTGTTAATTAAATGTGTTTGATTGATATAATTTTTCACCCGAAATTTTTTTATAATTTTGGATCTTTTGTTCACGTTTGGCTTCATTTTACATGTAAATTGTT
>CAIGRT010059218.1:0-32690 GCA_903798405.1 Fraxinus platypoda | reverse complement strand
ATTTTCCTAGTTCCCTGGAAAATAAAGTCAATCAAACGGGGCCTAAGTCAAAATAAATAATTAATTTTAATTATATATTTTATGAAATTTATAATTTTTCAGTTAAAATTTTCATGGGATCTACAATTTTTCAATTATATATTTCATCATTTTTTATCAAAATCTACTGAAAATCTGATTCTAATCCCTACCAAACAAGGGTTGATAAATTTTGATAAAAAATGATGAAAATATGTGATTAAAAATTCTTGGATTACATTAAATATAAGGTTTGACATTGATTTAGCCTTTGTTTGTCAATCATTGTTTGAATAAAATAGAATTTTGAATAATGATTTTATGGAGAATTAGTAATTAAAAAAGAAGGAAAAAAATTTTGATTTACGTGCAGAATATTTCATTGTGCGAATGTGTGATTGAAAATGAGTATGAAGAAAAAATATTTTTGAAATAATGGTTATCAAACATGGGTTTAGATTGTAATCAAAATTTTTAGTTTAATCAATTTACAAAGGCTTTATAATTTTTAACAATTCTTTGGCACCTCGTTGGGTATTTTTTTTAAACACGCACATCAAAAATTAAAAACAAGTCCCTCCTGTTTGGTTTCATTTTTTCAAAAACTCATTTTCAATCAAATATTCCTCATAAAATAATTTTATGCGTAAATTAAAAAAAAATCTTATTTTTTAACCATACGTTTTTCAAAAAATCACTATTTTAAAATACATTTCCTCTAAAAAAAAAGAGAGAGTAAAACAAAGGCTAAGTTTCAATAATCAAAAGTCAAGATAATGACAATCATACGAGGTAACAAGACTGTAGAAATATAGAGAAATATGTTAAGTTCTCCTTATCTATAATGCTAGCAACGATGTAATCAGTTAAAACACATGATACCCAATCCTATTAGATACACTCAAAATCAATTAATCTAATTAAAATTCATTTCAATCCACAATAGTTATATCTAATTGGGTCTAGTACATTAATCCAACACTTGTGACGTCCCATATCGACTTTGAGTCATATTGAAAGAGCTGACATAGATATATATTGCTACTCCTACCACACATGATTCAAGGTATTTGGTGATTGCACGAGCATATATTCAATATCAAGTTCAAAACTTTCTTCACTCGCCCTTCTTCTTCTTAGATACAAACATATTCTGCACGCCAAGTTCTATGTCGAAAGATCATCATGGCCGATTGAAATGAGAGAAGATAAATTGTATATTATGCGAGTGCAATTATTTTAAGTAGACCATGTTTTATTTGATTATTGTAACGTGATATTTTGACATGTAAATCATTATTCGAGAATTGATTCAAATATGTTTGGTTGAATGCCAAAAGAATCATTTTGATTTTTCATGGTTGAAGAAGATCGAGCTTATTTCTTGTTCTTAGTTGATTGTGATTATTTGCATTGCCTTTGACTTGCACTAGAAATTGCCAATAATAGCTGATAATAATTGCATATTTGACGATTTTATTCATGTAATCTATAATTAAAATCATCAGAAATAATATATCATCAAAATTCTCGACAGATTAGTGAGTTGGGTTTAATTATTATTAGAGAAGAATGTTACTATCGAAAGGACACATTATTAATGGAGCTTTTTACACAAGGGAACAAATTTTTCATTTTTTATTCATTCAATTTTGAACACAAAGACGCAAATGAATGAAAGAAATCTGGATATTAGTGACAATCACGAGTGTGAGGAAGGGATACGACATGCTTCTTTCTATCTCAAAAAGAATTTGGAATAGTGGAACATATCTCATCCTCGATACGCTTCTCGAAAAGAGAGATTTGCTTAATAATTGAGGGAACTTTTAACTGTTCCTCGACTCTTTGAAATTTAATCTCTTCCATTAAAAATTGAATAAGATGTTTTTAGAAATTAATATTATTAGTAATTTTTGAAATAGACGCTTCTTTCAAAGTGTTGACATCTTTGTAAGAAGTGGGATTAGAGAATTTGAAAACTACTTCTTGACCAAAGATATTTGTAATAAGGCATTCTGAATTAGCTTGAAATAGATAAATTTGAACAATAAAAGAAGTACCAATAATGATTTCTTGGTCTAAATCTTTTACCACATAAAATATATTTTTGAAATAAATATTTGAGTTGCAAACATGAGCTTTTGAAAGCTTATATTGAATATTGAGTTTTTTTCTACTGACGCCATAAAGTCATTCAGTGACTTTTTCAAAATATTTTGTAGGGGTCAATTCTTCCCTAATGCAATTTTGATCAGCACCAGAATCAATCAAGACTCTAATATATAATTTGAATTCTTTGTTGACAATAATGATCATATTACAATACCATTTCTGAAGTTGAATACGACTAATAACATTAACATTTTCTTCTTCAGTTTGAGAAATGACGGAGGTGTTTAATTTTGAGAAGAAGTTTCTTCTTCAGAAGAAGAATCAGAGTCGGTAATGGTTTTATTATCTGGTTTGGCTTTCAAGAGAACCACTTCCATCCTAACATCTTTTATTTGATTTTTTAGAACGGAAATTTGATATTTCATTTCATTTCATTTATTTCTTATCTTAAATTAGCAATAGATTTTTTGAAGATTCAACTTTAAATCGATTTAATATACTTTGCATACTATACGGATTAGCAAAAGATTTAGATTTTGAAAGTAAAGAGAATTGAACTTTCTCTTAAGTTGAGGATCATCAATCTTCTCAACTATTTCTTGAATAAGTTCTTCCTTTTTGGTAAAAACATTTATGATTTTACAACCACAAATTTATTTACTTTATCTTGTTGAAGAAGATTCATCAAAACTAGTTTCAACATCAGAGTTTTCTTGATTCTGATAAACCATTTCTAATTCAGAATCAGAAGAATCATTTTCAGAATTTGAATTTAATAAATAGAGAAGTTCAAGTTTAAATCTTCATCAATTTGAAGATTATTAATTTTGTCTCTCATAGGATATTTATTAGAATACTGTCGTGTCTGTTTGCATTTCCAACAAGTAACATTGGAATTTTTTGATAACTTTTTCTTTGATAATCGGTTTTAGAAAAAAATTTAGAAGGTTTTTGAAAACTTCTTTCCTTTTGAAATCTTCTCTTGTGAGAAGGAAATTCTTTCTTTTGAGTTTTGAAGATGAAGCTAAAAAAATTTCAAAACCAAATTGCTTGCAGAAGGATCCCAGTTCGTTACGACATTCGGATCTTTCTAATTTTAATTTGGCTTTCAATTTGAGATCATTACAAAGAGTAAGTCCTTCTTTACTGACGAAATTGATAATTTATCCATATGTAAGATCTCCATATGGAATATTATCCTTATGTTGACTTTGATAGAGTTTCTCACTCTTTCAGCAAAGAATTTGGGAAGTCCAAATATAAATCTTTCTTTCCAATATGATTGATTGCAATCTTCGCGTAATAAAACACACGTTAAAAATATGTCTTTATACCAACGAAAATCATTAAATTTAGGACAATTGAGGTTCATGAGAATATCGAATTGTCTATTGAGTATATCAATAGGAGTAACGATAAAATATTTGATAATGCTAAAGACAAGAATTGTGAAGCTATCATTTTCACCTGTATCATCATTAACAGCTTCAAAAATCTCATTCTATCTTCCTGATCAAGGTGGTTATACCACCACTGCTTGAGTTGTCCAGTAAATTCGACAACCAAATTATTGGTTGCAGATTTAGAGTGTGTTTGGTAGGGATTTTTGAGGGAAGAATTGATTTTTGAATAGTGATATGATGGGAAATGTGTGGTTGAAAAAGAAGAAAAAAGTATTGATGTGATGGAAAATATTATTTTATTGAAGAATGTGTGGTTGAAAATGAGAATTGATTTACTGTAGAAAATGAGAATCTTTACCAAACAGACTTTTAAGATTGACACCTTTAGCTCCATATGCTTTATAGCACATAGACATGACTTCCATTAAATGAATGATCTGATATTCGGTTAAATCGTGTACATTCCATTCAACAACAGATTCTCCATTAAAGGTTATTTGAGACCGTCTTTTCTTCAAAAAGCAAATCTAGAGAAGTATGTTGAGGGTAATGAGGAGGAATTTTTGAATATTGATTCTTTCGGCTTCCTAATTTGTTGTCATGAAGAGCTTCATCATCAACAAATTGAGCTTCAATTTCATCAATAGTATTGATATTTTTTTTGAAGAAGATGATGATAACTTAGATAATTGAGTGGTAAGTTCTTGTAGAACTTTAGTCTCATTGTCTAATTTTCCCAAGTGAGGAATCGTGCTTGAATGATGAGGTTTGAATAAAGAATTGACTGGAGTTTTTCCTTTATCAATGAATTTTGAGGAAGAAATCTCAGAATTAGAATTTGTTTCAATTCTGGTTAACTGAGAGCATAAAGATTGTAAAACAATGTTAGTATAATTGTTACGTGCTTGAATATGTTTCATATCCTTAGCAGCGATTTTAGAATCATCTGGTTGTTCGTTAGGTATCCTTTTGAGAGAAGAAGCAAGAATTTCAATGTTTTCTTGAGAAACAACTATTTTTTAAATAGAAGGATGCATATATTGGAAGGATGCATATATTGGAAGGATTCACCCTTTGGTGTTTTTCAAGTCTTTTTTAAAACATTTGTGTATTGAACAGTTCTTGTTTTAGTGGGCTTTTTGTTGTAAACAATGAAATATGCTCGGTCTAAAAACTTAAATTTTTTGGGAAAGCGTCAAATTCTTCTCAATAAGATTCAATTTCTTCTTTTGGAAAACTTTTTTGAAATAATTTTCTAAAACTTTTGACATTAGTGGATTGATCAATTTTGAATTCATTTCTTCTATTAATTTTAGAAGAAATTACATTGCATTGTTGATCAAGTCTCTTTCATGGTGGTAACATATTAGACAAAGTTGGAGAACCGGTTGTCCCTATTCATTTTCTTTATTAGTATTACCATAATGAGCTTTCGGAATATGATGATTAAAATCAATTTCTTTTAAAGAAGATGTTGAAAATCTTGCAGATTGAAAAATATTATTCTTATATTTATAATCAGATCTAGACGAATAAGATTTTTGAAAAGTATTTGAAGAAGATGGTTTATCAAAGATTACGTTGATATGTCCATTAGGAAATGAAATAATTTGATATGGAACTTTTCTAATAGGAGCGAAGATATGATTTTGAGCATTTTCGAAATCCCATTCAAGTTGTCTAGATTGAAGATTTCAAGGACTTCTCTTAGGAATCACGATATTTGAGTAAAGATGATTGACTTCTACCAAAAGACTTTCATCTCTTGGAGAAGATTGAAGAGCACGAATATTGAGTTGAGTGTTCATAAGCTTATAATATATTTGATATATTAAGGTAAACTTTTTTGAATGGTCATCAACATCAAAATTCTTAGTTTGAATATGAAGATTTAAAGCATTAAGAATAGTTCCATCTTGAAGGTTAATTGAAAAATTCGAATAACAGTTTGAAAATACAGGATCATTCTCAATATTAGACTCGAGCATAGTTAATAATGATTGTTCCTTGAGAGTCTCTTATCTCTTAGGGTTATGGAAATAAGAATGTCTAGACCAAGTCTAAACAAAAGTTTAACAGCAATTTGAACAAGACCAACATGAAGATATTTGAATTTCTTCCAGTGGACTTGAATAGCTTCTTTAGAAAATAGAGTTATTGAAATAGTTTGATTTTTAATGGCAATAATTTGCTCGAAAGTTTTGATAACATAATTTTGAGTAAAATCAAATTTTTCTATTTCATAGATAGAACTTTTGTCTATATAATAATAATAATAATAATAATAATAATAAGAAGGTAGTTCATTATTGAAAAGAAAATTGATAATGTTGTCATGTACATATATTGTTGCAACATTCTATCCAAAGCATCGTGTGTGCGGTGATCCTACATTCTCATTGGCTCATGTGAGGGGACAACGTCCTAGGGGCATACGGGACCCGAGGTCCGTGTGGACAATCCGTGTCAAGTTATATGAGAGCGGACCCATTTAAACGTTGTCTCGTTGGATGCGAGAGATCATCGATGTGCGTTCATGAGGAAAATGATTTCTGGGATCGCAATAAATTTACCAAAGGGGGCAGCAAAGAGTGAAATTGATTAGAAAAGTTTTGGGAATGGTGGAAGCTAGATGCAGACGTGGTGCTAGGCATTACAAATAAAATCACGATGATCGACATCGTGTGTTAGTGCTTCATCATGCATCGTTGCACTGCGACATATGCCGTGGGGCATTGGGTGAAGGTCCAAGGTGTTTAAAAATAAATCACTATTTAAAGTGCCTAACCAAATATGCTTATGAAGTTTTGGTTCTTTAGCGTATTCATGTAGTTTATCGAAAATAATTTCAACGTCAATACTTTATAGGAAATTATTTTTAAATTTGAGAAAATATTATTTATTTTCTTTTGATGTTTAGTAACATTTCAAACCACTAGGGAAATTCGAGGAAAATTTTGGGAATAAACTTCCGAAATTTAATTTCATTTATATTCAATTCCTACATTCTAATTTACCGAATTACAAAATAATAATAAAAAAAATCGAATTACGATAGTCATTTATTAGATGGAAGAAAAATAAAAATCTATTTCGCAAAGACAAAACATGTACAATGAACAAGTAGAAGATTCAATTCAACAACAATGTCCATAATGCATGTAGTACGAAGGGAGAAAATGATCACTTGAGTGACCTTGTAGGGGCCTTCCCATTTTGGCCTAAGAGCTCTGCGTTAATTGTATCTTAAAATAATTTCACAAGTATTAAGAAATTTCATTAGACGGCCCCAATTCATTTCTGTCTCGTACTTGGAGCAAATGACCTTGAGAGTTATTTTCCTTAAAAAGGGGCATTAATAGTTTTGCATGGAGAACGAAGATGACACATTATATCATTATTGAGATTTAAAATAGACGTTACAATCACTTCTTAAATATTTTGAACACATAATGCATGATAGAGCATGGGGTACAACGCTATTGTATAATGTGTAGCACTCGACACATTTCAAATGATGAAGTTAGATTTGCCGATCTCATTACTAGGCTCTAATGCTTTGTCGAGTATGTGTTTATATTGAACTCCTCATAACTTATTGAACTCGAAACTGTTTTGACCATACTAAGTCGACTTTACTTTAGATACGATTGGGTTCATTCTATTAAGTTTGATGTGTGCTCCGCAATTATCATGTCAAAAAATGAAACTAGGATTGCAAATGTGGATACACAAATATAGACTTGCTAAACACTACTTTTGTATAAAATTCGTCCCAATATAGTCAAGACCAGACTCTCCACATTAAAAGTTGATAATCCATGTCATAACTACTTCAATTGTAATGCAACTTATTCGAACACGTGATTTTTTATTAACATAACTCGCTACTTCTGTTATTTAGTAAATGATAGCATTTTAAGAGCATGTTTGGTAAGGTTTAAAATTCAATTAAAATTGAAATTATAGCCGTTATCGGGTCCCACTCGTCTAATAAAAATCAACAATAACGGCTGATTTTTCAATTTTAATCTCTACCGAACACGCCCTAATAATTCTCTATATCAGTGATATACAAAATCTTTATCGAACTTAAAAATGCATAAAAGTAATAATTTGTATCAATTAAGTCACTCCATACCTAGTTAAGCAACTTTACAATTTAATTGATTAATTAACTAAATTACTTTCAAATTTAATTTTAATATATAATCCACCTAATTTTTGTTATACTGTCAACTTCACGAGTTAAATCAACCGACCAATTTGACTTCAAAAAATATTCAAATTCTTAAATCCTCACGTCTCTAGAGCGTTCGCACACCAAATTCCAGAACCCTATTTAGTGCCAACGCAAGCAAGCAAACAAGAGAAAACATGATGAGCCTGGAGGGGGCCTCATCTACATCCTTCGTGTTCCCAGCACAAAACTGTGTCCAAGAAAACCTAAGAACAAGTAAAGTATTTTTGCCTGATTCCTTTCCTCAACCCACTTTATACACCTTGACCCCCACCATATCAAAAGCAAAGAAAAAGTAAACGAACAATTTTCTCTTTCGTTAATCAACAGCAGTGCACCACATGTACTGCCAACCCTATTCCAACGAGGAAAAAGGAAACACACACCACAAAACATAATCAAATTCTTGGAACCATCATTTAGTATTGCTACTACTTAGCATTATGATCATGTTGAAAAGACAATTTCATATTTAGCTGTACAAAAAAATGATTAAGATCAGCAATCATACTTTAATCCACTTAACTTTAAAGGCGTTAATTGATTATATGATCAAGAAAGCTTATATAATATGGACACTACGTTGGGTGAACTCCTTTCTTTGCCCAGATGCTGCATATTTTAGCTCATGATTAGACTTTTTCTTTCCTCTTTCTTTCACTACAAAAACTTGGCTTCCATTTGAACGTTTATCTTCAATTTCAAAGATTCATTTTCACTGTGCAAAGTTGTTTCTTGAACTTTTAAAAGATACTCCTGTTGTTTGTTTTTATAAAACAAAAGTATAAAGCAAATCCCAAAGAGCTCTAATTTCAAGAACCAGTCATATCATTGATTTTTCTTCATCTTGAGGTGAAGCAATTGTTGGGAACAAAACCTTGAAACCCTTTTAAAATTTCAAGATTTTTCTTCATCAAAATCAGTTCTTGAGGTGTTTAGGGGTCAAAAAAAGTAGTTATTTAGTATGTGTTTTTTGGGTTTGAATTTTGGGATGGGTACTAAAATCCTTCTGTTATTTATGATGGTAAATAATGTGTTTAGTATTGGGGCTAATTGGGGTACACAGGCATCTCATCCCCTGCCTCCTTCAACTGTTGTGAAATTACTAAAAGATAATGGAATTCAAAAGGTGAAGCTCTTTGATGCTGAATCAAATGTTTTGAATGCTCTGAGAGGGTCAGGGATTGAGGTTATGGTGGGTATCCCAAATGATATGTTGTACACTCTTGCTAATAGTGTTGATGCTGCTGAAAGATGGGTGGAGAGGAATGTTTCTGTACATGTTTCATCAAATAGTGTCGACATCAGGTAAATTTTCTTGCCTTTTTTCTCTTCTGGGCTCCTATAATTTTGCTAATAGTGTTGATGCTGCTGAAAGGTGATTTTATATGAACAAGTACGAGAAATTTTGCTGAATTTTCGATTCTTTGATGTTTGAGAAACACTTCTAAAGATTTTGTTTGAGGAGGTAGATGCGTAAGGTTATTTGACGATTAAGGAAAGGTAGATTATGCTTGAGAAGATTGACATCGTGAACGAATCACGGGAGCAATAGAACTTATGAATTTTAAGAAGATAGAGATGAGATCTAGACATCGACTACAAGAAAATTTGGTGCTAAAATCTATTCTTAAAGATATATAGGAACTCCATTTAAAAATTCGATAATTATCTTTCTTTTTGTTTTTGCTGAGTGCTGACTATAGGTTTTTAATTTAAAAGGTATGTTGCAGTAGGGAATGAACCGTTCCTATCGACTTACAACGGAACCTTCCTTTCCACAACTTCTCCGGCTCTTAAGAACATTCAGGCAGCCCTGATTAAAGCCGGCCTTGGCAATCGAGTGAAAGTCACTGTCCCACTCAATGCTGATGTATACCAGAGTTCAACCGAGCAACCTTCAACTGGCGACTTCCGGCCTGATATTCATGACCTCATGATGGAGATTACTAATTTCTTGAGTCTTAATGCAGCTCCGTTCACTGTCAATATTTACCCATTCATAAGTCTCTACAATGATGCCAACTTCCCGGTGGATTATGCCTTCTTTGATGGATACTCATCGCCTATCAATGACAACGGGAGGATATACACCAATGTGTTTGATGCGAATTATGATACCCTAATATGGGCTCTTCAGAAGAATGGATTCGATAACTTAAGCATAATAGTCGGAGAAATTGGTTGGCCAACGGATGGAGACAGGAATGCAAATAACAGGTTAGCACAAAGGTTTAATCAAGGTTTCATGTCCCATATCTCGGGAAACAGGGGGACCCCAATGAGACCAGGCCCCGTGGACGCCTACTTGTTTAGCCTAATCGACGAGGACGCCAAAAGTATCCAACCAGGTAACTTTGAACGACATTGGGGAATATTCTACTTCGATGGTACGCCAAAGTACAATCTCAGCTTGGGTGGCAACTCAGGAGGTGTGGTACCAGCAAGCAACATTAGGTATCTGCCCCGTCGTTGGTGCGTGCTCTCACCCTCTGCAAATCTTCAAGATCCTCAACTGGAACCAAGTGTAAGTTATGCTTGTTCTCACGCTGATTGTACGAGTCTCGGTTATGGGACATCTTGTCAAAATTTGGATGCTCGGCAAAACATTTCGTACGCGTTTAACAGCTATTACCAGGAAAACAACCAGCAGGACAGTGCATGCAGATTTCCAAACCTTTCGGAAATCACAAACAATGATCCATCGGTCGGAGAGTGTAGATTCAAAATCATGATCCAAACCACAAATTCCAGGAATGGAGGGTTCTTACTAGAGCCAGTTAATATGTTGCTTCAAGTGCTTATGTTCATATCGTTACTCCTGTTGTGATGGAATAGAAAAGATACTCTTGGTTAATTGTTTTGCCTTATAGTGGGATGCAATACAAGACGAGGCTCGACGATACAATTGACAATATTTTTGTCTTTTCTATCGAAAATATTGTTGTCCAATCTGTCTTATGAAATATGTCATTATTGTATAGTTTTATGTATTTTATGTGCCATACCTTGTTATCGTTCTCGGTTGAGATATACGGTGATATAATTTTTCTGAGTTTATCTACTTGTACATAATTTGGTATACATCAAGGTATCCATCTTCTCACATGAGGGTGGGACCCACTTGAATTAAAAATATTTTCTCCAAGTGGGCCCCACCCCCATGTGGGGGGGGGGGGTTGGATTCCTTGATGTACACCAAATTATGTACAAATAGCAAGACTCAATTTTTAATTTCAGTATTGACCTGAGATTAAAAGCATAGTTACAAGTTCAAGAAAGTTTTATTATTTGCATCATTACAAAAGTAAGATTGTGCTCAGAATAATGTGTTTATTTATGCATACAAATATGAAGTAAAATATTTCAATATTTTTCATTTATAGTGTTACGAAAGTGTCCTACTAATACCAACTTAGGCACCAAACGTGATTATTGGAGTTGAAACTCCTGATTAAAAAGTTGATCGAAATCTCCGAATAATCGTGCATAGTGCTCTTATTGGTAAATATTTTAATCATGACTAAAAATAAGTGTCAAGAACATGTTTACTAAGCTTAAAAGTAAATTGAATATATTTTAGGGCATGTTTGACACCCATTTTGGAGATGAATAAATTCTAGAATAGTAATTGATGGGAAGAATGTGTGGTTAAAAAGTAAGAAGAATTTTTGGGTTTATGTGTATTATTATTTTATTGATAGAATGTGTGGTTGAAATGAAGAAAGAGAATGAGAATGAGAAAGAAAATGGGAAGAGAATGGATGTCATACAGGGGCTTAAGTAAATTGTTATTTTCAGACCCATTGGATGTTATTTTTCAAAGGAACTAATTATTTTGACAGTAAAGTCAAAGTTTACCTTCAACTTGATTATTTTAACTTGGGAGCAAAACAATTAATTAAGTAAAAATGTAACCCGGTCCAAGATATTATTCGGGTCGGGTCACTTAGATCCTTCCAGACTTAACAATAGTGTTATACCCAAAGCATCAGAATCTGTACCATTCAGCCCTCACTCAAAACACTATAAATATAAGCAATACGCACAGAATGCACGCAGCCCGCTCAATTTCTCCCCCTCCTCGATCGAAAAGAATCCAAAATCAAGAGAAATTATTGCAAAATATAGATTAATTAAGTGTTTAATCTCGCTGTGTGAGTAATTAGGTTACAAAAATAGAAATGGATGCGGCTAGGGATTCCGAGGCGGCGGCGGCGGAGGAGGAGCGGAAGGAGCAAGAGGAGGAAGAAGAGGATGAAAATGAGATTTTGATAGCCAAGGCGCAGGTGTTAATTGAAAAGATCACTTCGAAACCGGAGAACCCTAACCCCAATGCTCTCCATGCTCTCTCCACTATTCTTGAGGCCCAGGAATCCAGGTACAAATTATGTTTCTCACTGTACAACATCTAATGAAGAATTTTGGATGGAGCATCTATTATGAATAATTTTTTTAATTTTTTTTTCCGGGTGTTGGGGTGGGATGACGTCACGACCTGCTAGTTAAGATACTGTCTGGGCTGCCAAACTTAAAAAATATTAATGGTAGTCACACTCACCGGTTAAATCTACCTCTCTTAAACTTTAGGTGATGAGATGTTTTCCATTCTTGTAGTAGAGAAGATTGATTTATATGATTCTTCTTATACTTTTATTTTGATGTCACTTGCGAAGTTAATATGTTATGTATATAGGTAACACTGTTTCTTTTGGAATGTGTAGGTATATGGAAGAGTCCGGCCACTTGTCAATGAACAATGGCAGGTCTTCTCATAATGTTGGGCAACTGGGGAACCTCATCCGGGTAATTTAAATTTCCTTGATGGATTCCTTTATCTGTGCCACTTTATCTTTTGCTCTGTAACATTAGAATGTTCATATTATTATCCCTCTTTTTACAGGATAATGATGAATTTTTCGACTTGATATCTTCGAAATTTCTGTCTGAAACTACATATTCAGTGCCCGTAAAGGCAGCTGCCACTAGGCTTCTTTTTGACTGTTCACTGACTTGGAAGGTATGGCAATTATTGTTATTTTTTGGTTATTTGTTTGTCTCATCATGTTGAATTTCTTTAAATATATGTAATTTGAACAGTATCCACATGTATTCGAAGAAGATGTTTTAGATAATATAAAAGGATGGGTGATGGATGAGACACCCAGGACATCTGTTGATGATCACAATTGGAAGCACGAATCCGGGAGGAGGAAGACATTTGACTCTGAAATGTTACGAACGTATTCTACTGGTCTTCTTGCCATGTGTTTGGTTAGGTACACCCTCAAGAGCTTTGTTTAGTAATTTATTTTTGTAGGGGTTTTCTCTTTCTTCTTGTAACTTTTTCTTGTTGGGTTTTGGTGATTCTAGTGGTGGTCAAATAGTGGAAGATATGTTAACATCTGGGTTGTCAGCCAAGCTTATGCGATATCTTCGTATACGGGTTTTGGGTGAGACAAGCACAGGCCAAAAGGATGCAAATTCATTGATTGAGCACAGAAATGCATCATCCATGTCTTGTGCAAAATCAAGAGAGGAAGGTAGGGGTAGGTTGCGGCAAGTTGCAGGCAGTTCTCACATGGATGTCCTTAGAGTACAGGATGATGGACCGTTAGATGGTACTGATAGGGATCACGTCAGGAGCAGTGAGCAAGGAGGTGGAGATGAATGTTGGGTTGATGAAGAACCACCTGATAGAAGAATGGTCATTGAGGTTGATGATTATGAAGCAGAAGCAGATGGTGAGGAAAAATTCCATATAAGAGATTCACATGAAGCTAAAACAAAACCTGGTGGCAAATACCACAGGGAAGAAGATTTTGATGAAATTCCAAGAGAGGACTCTTCAAGACGCAGGTTAAATCGTGGACTGGCCAGATCAAGAGGAAAGGGCAGGGTCAATGAAGGAGTATTAGATAATGAACAACTGGCCTCTCCAGTTTCTGGCAGTAGATCAGTACATGGCCGAAGTGGAAAGGACAGGAGTCTGACAAGAAGTCAGGATTTGAGTAGGACTTCCGATGCCAAGAAGGGCTTAGGAAATAATAATGCTGATGCTTTTGTCCTGGAAAGAGATGATGATGATGACTGCTTCCTAGAATGCAAGGTTGGCTCCAAGGACATTGCTGATGTGGTCAAGAAAGCTGTCAGAGCTGCTGAAGTGGAAGCAAGAGCAGCCAATGCTCCAGCAGAAGCCATAAAAGCAGCTGGTGATGCTGCTGCCGATGTGGTTAAGAGTGCTGCTTTAGAGGTGAGCACATTTTTCTCTCTTGCTTTTTTAATGTTATATTCAAGTCTAATTTCTAAGTGTTTGCATTGCATGTGAATATAGGAGTTCAAGAAAACAAATAACGATGAAGCTGCGATGATAGCAGCTTCAAGAGCGGCATCAACAGTTATAGATGCTGCTAACGCAGTTACAGTATCAAGGTTGGCATTTGTTTTATATTCAAGATATCCTGAGCATAGTTTGGCAATGGCTAATATGTTCATTGCATTATTTTGACCCTGTTTGACATCCATTCTATTTCTCTTTTTTTTCTCTCTTTCTTTATTTCAACCACACATTCTATCAATAAAATAATATTACACATAAACCCAAAAATTCTCTTTACTTTTTTACCATGCATTCTTCCATCAATCACTATTCCAAAATCTATTATTTCCCCAAAATGAGTGTCAAACACAAGCTTTATATCTTATGATTGTTTATCAATTTATTCTAGATCCTCTCTTGACTTGGTATAGGGGTTCGAGTAGCGTTGATGATGATTCAGGGAATTCAAAACCAACAGAACCAGAACCTATTGAAGATATTGGTGAATTCTTCATTCTTGATAGTCACTCCCTTGGGAAGCTGAGGGAAAAATTCTGTATCCAGTGTCTTGCGATTTTAGGGGAGTATGTTGAAGTTCTTGGTCCTGTGTTACACGAAAAGGGGGTGGATGTCTGTCTTGCACTATTGCAGCGAAATTTTAAGCATGAAGAGGCGTCTAGCTCAGCTCTACTTTTGACCGACATTCTGAAATTAATCTGTGCATTAGCTGCTCATCGGAAATTTGCTGCATTGTTTGTGGATCGTGGTGGCATGCAAAAGTTGCTCTCTGTCCCTAGAGTTGCACAAACATTTTTTGGTCTGTCATCCTGCTTATTTACAATTGGTTCAATTCAGGTAATGTTGTTTAACCTGTATGTCCTAACAATTGTTTCTGAGAGTGCATCTACCTTTGCTGCTTATTTTATGCCCGTAGAGATTATCTATGTATTTTTATAGAATCTGTGCGAGTCATTGGTTTTGTTAATTTTACCATCAAGCTGGTTTTGACTTGAATGGTTATTTTACAGGGGATAATGGAGCGTGTATGTGCCCTTCCTTCAAATATTGTCCACCAGGTTGTTGAGTTGGCTCTTCAACTTCTGGAGTGTCCACAAGATCAGGCTAGGAAAAATGCTGCATTATTTTTTGCTGCTGCTTTTGTCTTCAGAGCAGTCATCGATGCATTCGATGCACATGATGGTTTGCAAAAACTCCTTGATCTTTTGCGTGATGCTGCCTCGGTGAGATCTGGGGTGCCTTCTGGGACATTAAATAACTCGGGATCTCTTCGAAATGACCGATCCCCTGCAGAGGTATTGACTTCTTCTGAGAAGCAGATAGCTTACCATACTTGTGTTGCACTGCGGCAATATTTCAGAGCACACCTTCTCTTGCTTGTGGATTCAATTCGTCCCAATAAAATCATCCGCAGTGCAACTCGTAATATTTCAAGTGCTCGGGCAGCCTACAAGCCACTCGACATAAGTAACGAGGCTATGGATGCAGTATTTCGTCAAATACAGAAGGATCGTAAACTTGGTCCTGCATTTGTGAGGGCTCGTTGGCCTGTTGTTGACAAGTTCTTAAGTTGTAATGGTCATGTTACCATGTTGGACCTATGTCAGGTGTGGTGTAGCATTTTTAAATCCTTTATTTTTCAGTCTTTCAATCTAGTACTGTAATAACTTATGGTCTGCTCTGCAGGCGCCACCCGTTGAACGTTATTTGCATGATTTGCTTCAATATGCACTGGGTATATTGCGTATTGTCACTTTAATACCTTATAGCCGCAAACTTATTGTTAATGCCACATTAAGCAATGATCGTGTTGGTATAGCTGTCATTTTGGATGCAGCAAATGGTGCTGGTTATGTTGAACCTGAGGTAACCTGTGCAGACTTAATCTGGGCTTATCCTTGTAATTATTTATCATTTTCACTAATTTCATTGACTTTTTCGCTTTCAAAATGGCACAGATTGTTGAACCGGCACTGCATGTTTTGATAAATCTTGTTTGCCCTCCACCATCAATTAGCAATAAACCAAGTATCTTCACTCAAGGACAGCAAAATTCCTCAACTCAGAGTGCAAATGGTCCTGCGGTGGAGCATAGTAATCCAGAGCGAGCGGTTAATTTTCCTGGCCAGAACGAACCTAGAGAGCGAAATGAAGAAACTGCTTTGATAGATCGAGGTGGTTCCTCAATAGTTTCCTCATCTTCTGTTGGTACTACTTTACAATCACCTGCTACTGCAGCTGCTTCTGGATTAGTGGGTGATCGTAGAATATCCTTGGGTGGTGGAGCCGGTTGTGCTGGCCTTGCTGCGCAGCTAGAACAAGGATATCGTCAAGCAAGAGAAGCTGTTCGTGCAAATAATGGCATCAAGGTTCTTCTTCAGCTCCTCCAACCCCGGATGGTTACATCTCCTGCTGCTCTTGACTGTCTTCGTGCTCTCACATGTCGGGTTCTTCTTGGTTTAGCCAGAGATGATTCCATTGCACACATACTAACGAAGCTTCAGGTCGGTACCAGATTGAAACAAAAGCAATATGCTTATTACATTTATCTGTACGACTTATTCTTTCTGGTTCTGAATAAAGTGAGACTGTAACGAAGTCATGTGAAAATGCTTTTATTTATATTGTTGGTTCAACTTTCTTTTTCAGGTAGGGAAAAGGTTATCAGAACTTATTCGAGATTCTGGCAGCCAGACTGCTGGCAGTGAGCAGAGCAGATGGCAGGCAGAGCTTGTGCAAGTGACTATTGAGCTAATTGGGGTAAGGTTAATTATGATAATGTTCAAGGCGATAGGGTGACTTGCTTTGAACAGCTTTTTGCTGTCTGTTATCTGTTTACAATATTCTGTAGTTATCTCAAGGAATAATCAGAGTTCAATTCTGCATTATACTCATTTATATTTGTTTGGCTCATCTGTTCATGCATAAATATTTTCCTGCTGGAATTCAACAAGGTTAAGATTCATAATCGATGCTAGTTCATGATGCTTTGCAATGTCCAAGAATGCAACGAGTTTCTTTTTAATTCATCTCATGCTAAATAAAGGGAAGGTTGGAAGTGTCTGTTGGAGCCTGGAGGTCTTAGGAAAAAACAGTCATGCTTAGTCTGGATTGGCATCTCAAGAGTTCGGCCACTGCATTCTCTACCGACTATTAAGTTATCGCTTACATAACATGACCTCAGGAGCTTTAGTTGGAGTTTGAGTTATCTCAGCTGATAATATGATCAGGAGTTTCAAGCCAGTTTGCTCATTCAGCTGCAATTGGTCTTTTTTTGGCTTGTCTGCTTGGTCATTAAATTAGTTAAAAGTATTTACTTTTCTAGTTCCTGTAATAAGGTGAATGAGATAACAACAGAGTTTTCCAAGAAAAATGAACTCCATACCGTAAGATAGGTTACACTTTATTTGCTTCATAGGTAATAGAAAGGGAAAATTTGCATGCCAAGAGAAAATATAGGTATATGAAGGAAAAGGAGAGTAAAGGACATCAATCACAGCATGACAAAAAATTAAAGGCGGCAGTATAGAATTTCACAGCAATTGCACAAAAAGTGCTATTGTCTCTCCTTACATTGGTAATAGTTGTGTACTTTCCTCATCCAATATTTATTTACAATTAGGAATTTGGCGTGTTTTTATCTGAATACACTGCAGCGTGCTCTTAAACGTAAATCCATATGCAGAAGTTGTGCAGGCATATAGTTAAGTGATATATATAATCCTTGCCTATGCTATAGTTTGTTTTAGGGTCTTGTTGAATTGGGGTTCCAGTTGATGTGATAAGCAGATAAACTGTTTATTTCGAAAGCTATATTTGTGTTCTCTTGTCCAATATTTATGCACCTTATGATTGTATAATTGTATTCATGTCGTCAATTTATGGATTTTGTAGGTTGTGACTAATTCGGGACGTGCAAGTACTTTAGCAGCCAGTGATGCCGCTACCCCGACTTTGAGGCGTATTGAAAGAGCTGCTATAGCTGCGGCTACTCCTATTACATATGATTCAAGGTATTTGGTGATTGAATGCTTGTGACCACATATTCCAGATCAAGTTTAATCATTTCTTCCCTCACTCATCTTTTTTAAATGTCTGTGTTCGACAATATTCTCTTTCATCTGAATTTCAGGGAACTACTTCTTCTTATCCATGAGCACCTACACACATCTGGTTTGGCAGAAAGTGCATCTATACTTCTGAAAGAGGCTCAGTTGACACCTTTGCCATCTTTGGCAATCCCAACATCGGGAGCACATCAAGCTTCTGTACAGGAAGCTTCATTAATACAAATTCAATGGCCATCTGGACGAGCTCCTCGTGGATTCCTGTCAGATAAACCCAAAATTTCTTCTCATGAGGAGGATTCCAGCTTGAGATGCGACTCTGCTGCCTCCTCATTGAAGAAGAAACCACTGACATTTTCAGCTTTGCGCGGATTCTCAAAAACTCAGGCTAAACTGGAAGACTTGCCTGGACCATCAAACAGTAAATTTAATACCACTTTCAGAAGATCTGCTGGACCTGGCGACACTGCGGAAACTCCATCAGTATCTGCTGTGAAATCTGGTGGGGATGTGGATTCTCAAATTAGAACTCCAATTGTGTTGCCGATGAAACGTAAATTGACCGACTTGAAGGAAACTGGGCTTGCATCACCAGGGAAACGACTCAACACTGGTGAGCACACACTTAGATCGCCTGTTTTTGCAACGCCTATCCATAGAAACAGTGTTCAATTAGATGCCAATGCACTCTGCACACCAAGTCCTATTTCAAAGGATAATCATGGCCGATTGCTAACAAGTACATTGCCGGCTGATGTGGATGAAAACCAGTACGCCAGTGCTCAGATGGGTCAAACATTATCCTCTCACCATGGACTTGTGAAAGATCCGCAACATTCTGGCTCAGAACGGCTGACCTTGGATTCTCTTGTTGTTCAGTATCTGAAACACCAGCATCGTCAATGCCCAGCTCCGATCACTACTTTACCTCCTCTTTCTCTCTTACACCCACATGTCTGTCCAGAATCAAGACGAAGCCTCGATGCTCCTTCAAATGTGACTGCCCGGCTTACCACACGAGAATTTAAAAGTATGTATGGTGGAATCCATGGGAGTCGCAAGGATCGTCAATTTGTTTATAGTAGATTCAGACCATGGCGAACCTGCCGAGATGATGCCAGTGACCTTTTAACTTGTATAACTTTCCTTGGAGATTCTTCTCAGATTGCTGTTGGCAACCACTCCGGGGAACTGAAAGTTTTTGACTCAAACAGCAACAGTGTGTTGGAGAGTTGTGCTAGTCATCAGTCTCCTTTGACACTTCTGCAATCACATTTTTATGGCGAAACTCAGCTAGTTCTCTCTTCAAGTGCACACGATGTGCGCTTATGGGATGCGACTTCTGTTTCATCTGGTCCTAGGCATTCATTTGAGGGATGTAAAGCAGCACGGTTCAGCAATTCTGGTAGCTTATTTGCAGCATTATCTTCCGACTCATCCCAGTATGAGATTCTGTTGTATGACGTCCAGACCTATCAATTGGAAGTGAAGCTTACAGATACATCTAGTGGCCCTTATCGTGGGCATGCATATTCCCTTGTTCACTTCAGCCCGTCTGACTCTATGCTACTCTGGAATGGGGTTTTATGGGACCGTCGCAGTTCAAGCCCAATTCGTCGCTTTGATCAATTTACAGACTATGGAGGTGGTGGATTTCATCCTGCTGGTAACGAGGTATTGACAATAGTCACTATTGTTTACATTCACGGCATTTTGAATTGGCCTCCAGTTCTTGTTCTGTACTTGCACTTTGTCTGCTTTTTAACGTGTATCTTTTTGTGTATTTTGCCCCCTTTGCAACTGTATTAACAGGTCATTATAAACTCTGAGGTCTGGGATCTCCGAAACTATAGGCTTCTTCGAAGTGTGCCATCCTTGGATCAAACAGTGATAACATTTAATGCCAGTGGCGATGTAATATACGCAATCCTCAGGAGAAATCTCGAGGACGTCACTTCAGCATTTAACACTCGTCGAGGAAAGCACCCTCTATTTGCTGCTTTTCGCACAGTGGATGCTGTCAATTACTCTGACATTGCCACAATTCCCTTGGACCGCTGTGTTCTTGACTTTGCGACTGAGCCAACTGATTCTTTTGTTGGCCTTATTTCAATGGATGATCAAGATGAGATGTATTCTTCAGCTCGGGTTTATGAAATTGGTCGACGGAAGCCAACAGATGATGATTCGGATCCTGATGATGCCGAGAGTGAAGAAGACGAGGATGATGATGGCGACGATGATTCAATCATGGAACCAGATCTCGACGAGGATGTTGATAGTGATGCTGATGACATCAGCAACGATGATGACAGCGTGGGTGAGTTTGACGATGACGAGGAAGATGGTGATTTCATAATGGATGGTCTTGACTTTGGTGGTGGTGGAATACTCGAGATTGTGACAGAAGGTGACGAGGACGACGATAGCGAGGTGGTCGAATCATTTAGTAGTGGAGATGAAGACTTGGACAGTTGAGGATTTATGATAAGTCAGTTGTTGACATCCATTAAACTGTCGACCAAAGAAAAGTTTTTATTGGCCAAATGAGTTCAACTGTTGAATAATTTTTACTCCAATGAGGTAGAACTGTAATTATTTTTTACTGGGTTCAAATACCATTAGTGATGGCATTAGAGACATCTGATATATATCTTTACAGTTTTGAGAAGTCAAAACCAAAATTTTGATTAATGAATCAAATCTTAAATTGAGTTTGATTAGGAGTATGTCGATTGTTTACTTTTTATAAAAAAAATGTTTGGAGAGAGAGATATCACTTGTCCTTTGCTCGTGTTACTTGTCTTCAATTTCTTTTGTTTATTTAATAAGGTATCTTTTCGATCAGATGTTGAATAGATCATTAGAGGAAGAATTAGGTCAAAAATTGAGTAATGTTATTCATCCCCAGTGGGGATGAAAACACAGTTTACGTGGTTTTAAATGAAATGTGAAATTAAATGACTTATTTAATTTCACCTATCATTTAATGTCACATTAACGTCACGTAGACTGTATTTTCATCTCCAGTGGGGATGAATAGCATTACTCTCAAAAATTAAAATACATTATGGGAAAATCAAACTTCCATTGAAGAGAAGCAAATGAAGGCTTTCATAAAAATTCTCTTAGAATCGAGAATAATGCCATTTATTAAATTTTCTTTATTCGGTCTCAACTGACTTTCATATTAAACAATGTAAATAACTATCTTTTTTATACTATTCTCCCCAATGCACCATAATATCCATTCTAATTCTATACTGAGGCCCATTTGATGGAAATTAAAATCCAAATTTTAATCTAAATCACAATCAACCATTAATTTTAATCATACATTTCTTGACATCCACAACTTTTCAACCACACATTTTATCAACTTTTATCAAAATCTATTGAAATTTTGATTTTAAACCCCATCAAACAGGGACTAGATCCTTTATACGGACTAATCCGGTGCACAAAAGGAAGCCTAAATGTATAAGCAAGTGAAGAAAATAGTATGTTTATAACAGCGGTTTGGGACAGTACAACAGCAACAAGATATATTACATGAGAACGGGGATAACGGGGCCGTGATCCTAATCTATTCGAAGCTACAAGTAAAATACTTCAGAACTAGATTTTTCACTTCCCATTTTCTTTTTCACATATAAAAATTTGCACTCACTAAAGCTTGAAGATGAACAGCGGACTTAATAACCGATACAGCTACAGTTCTTAAAGTACCAAAACCCGCAGGAAAAGACCAATCTCATCTGCGCAAAATATCGAAAAGAAAATGAATATGAATATCGATTGATAAGGAACATCATAATCCAGTGCAGAATTGCAAAGAAATGGAAACAGCTAAACATGAGCCCAGGCAAAATACCCTTATTATAAGTGGCCTTCTTTTGTCCAAATTTCAATACAACAATTACTTGGCTAACATAAATAGCAGACCTTTTCTCGTAATCAAGAACCTCCCCACAAAATCTCTCTGTATGTGTATCAGAGACACGTATATCTCAACATTTCTCTAGTTTTTTTATTTTCAGTAGTGGGTGGCTTTAGGCAGATGCTCGTGCTTTTGGTAAAGGAAGAAGGTAAGGCTACTGGATGGAACATATAGGAGAGAAATAATCAACAATTGATGAAATACGTAAACACCAACACAATGACTGTTGGATAAATACACCATATTTTCTTACCAGAGTCGAACTTCAGATACGAAGACCTTGGCGTCAAGTGCTTTACGAGGGCTAAGTCTAGGATTTTAAATGGACTAATATTAATGAAGGGGATATTAGGAAGGAAATTACTAAAAGAATTAAAGTTGGTTCGATAGGTGGACTCCTAGTGAAATTTTGTGTGATCCACGGATTTTTATAAGATCAGATGGAAAACTCAATGAGACTGCTGTAAGACCAAGGATGGTGTATGGACTGTTAAGAAATTACATTTACATAAATCAAGCATAGTTGAGATAAGAATGTTACGACAGCTTTGAAAATTAGAACCATAAGGATGAGGTGGTTAAAAATTATATGAATAGTTGTGGTTTAACACTGCAGATGGTCCTTGATAGAGTGAGTGAAAGCTAGAATCCGTATAGAGGAGTTGTGATAAGGGATGAGGTTCGGTGAAGTTGAGTGTATACAAATACAGCAAACCAAGACTTATTCCCTGATAAAATTGGTGTAGGCTCTGTACAAGTATATATATTCGCTGCTTATGTACACTATATAAATATGCATGTATACATCAACTTTCATGAGAATCGTCATATCATTCCAATAGCATTAAATGAGTTCTGTTTAGAGGTCAACCAGCACACCTGGCATATAAAATTAGATTGAACTTCAGTACTTCACTTGTCTGGGTGTCCCCGTTTGGCCTTCCGACGTGAATGATTAGAGTTACCATGTACAGGCCTGATCACCTTTTTACTGCAACATGAAGTTAACTGTAATTCCTAACACAGAGAAAACCTTTATGGCTCGTTCAGTAAGATGAATTGTGCTGTACTTGACAATATTAGAAAAGAAACAGAAGCTAAAATCTTATCTATTGCCAGTCCTATGTACAAAACATAGCCTAGAGATGCTGAAGACTAATATTTCCCTTTTTATCAATTACACGAAAATGTTCAACACCAACAAACAGCAGAAGGTCAAACAACTAACCAGAAAATGGCTGAGCATACTTTGAACAGAATTATGATGGGCAAAGCCAGTACAGCAGAAGCCTACCAAACATAAAATGTCAATTACACAAACATATATATTGATCTTGACAAAGAAAAATAGAATTAGGACCTTCGAAAGTTATACAGAACTTACAGCAAACCAAACCAGCTCTCTTGTTGCAAGAGGTCTTGTAAGTTCGTGACTCTTCAGTTTTTCTTGGACGGTATCCTGAACCTTCACGTGAGAGAAGTACATTGAAATAATGAAATGGTCCCACATAATTAATATATGGCTGAATATGGAATAAGGCACCTACTGCTGATTCTTACAGGAGTAATTGACAAAATATTCAAGTAACACAGAAAATCATCTTCAACTACCTACCGTTTGATAGGGAAAACATCAGCGTACAAGTGTCATACGACTCTTAAAAAGCCCTAATGCACCATAAAGTCTGTTAAACTTCTCTCCCCCCCCCCCCCCCCCCCCCCCCCCCCCCCCCCCCCCCCCCCCCCCCCCCCCCCCCCCCCCCCCCCCCCCCCCCCCCCCCCCCCCCCCCCCCCCCCCCCCCCCCCCCCCCCCCCCCCCCCCCCCCCCCCCCCCCCCCCCCCCCCCCCCCCCCCCCCCCCCCCCCCCCCCCCCCCCCCCCCCCCCCCCCCCCCCCCCCCCCCCCCCCCCCCCCCCCCCCCCCCCCCCCCCCCCCCCCCCCCCCCCCCCCCCCCCCCCCCCCCCCCCCCCCCCCCCCCCCCCCCCCCCCCCCCCCCCCCCCCCCCCCCCCCCCCCCCCCCCCCCCCCCCCCCCCCCCCCCCCCCCCCCCCCCCCCCCCCCCCCCCCCCCCCCCCCCCCCCCCCCCCCCCCCCCCCCCCCCCCCCCCCCCCCCCCCCCCCCCCCCCCCCCCCCCCCCCCCCCCCCCCCCCCCCCCCCCCCCCCCCCCCCCCCCCCCCCCCCCCCCCCCCCCCCCCCCCAAACCCCACAAATTCCCCAAAGTAAGGTAATTTTCAATGACCAGGAAGCTCATTCTTCCAAGACAGATACAATAAACATTGACTGAAATTAAGAGTATGTTTTAGAAGTTATTTAATTAATAGAAATCTCACTTTGACTTTATTTTATGAATGTGGGGTTTCTAGGTATTATAACAGTTGCTTGGGATGAGTCATAGACATTACCTTGATTGAAGTCAGTCCAACAATATTATGTATACATTTGGTTTCACAGATAAACATTGTTGTTCCAAATTCTGCGCTATGCTACACAACCTTAAACAGAATTCAACTGTGCGCAATTGTGGTGGGTGTAACGTGTTGATCCCTAACCATTGGTCCAGAAATCATTCTTCTCACATGGGTACTATTTCCAGATAATATTTCACTGTTTGTACACCAAAGTGATGCAACCCATTTGTAAATTGAGAAGCGCTTTACTCTGTTATCCATTGAACTGTTTCAGCACAGAATTCCGTTTTCTTTGCAAGCAATTAAACAATATGCTGGAACCAAGTTAATCCACAGAAATTTTATTAAAAGCAACAGGAGATCTGTCAGTATTTTTTCTCCACAGATATTGCAACCTCCGACACTCTTAACTAGTCAAACCATGCCCATTTCCCATATATTTCACCAGTGAGGTGTTGTTATGTTTCAGTTGAATTATTCTACCATGGTGGTTCTTGAAGTTTAGAGTCCTGTAGTGGTGTTTAACTGTTTTATTTACCAAGACTAGGTTTTGGCTATGATGGCGGTGTTAATCTGATGGTGGAATTTCAGGTTTGGATGGAATAATAAGTTCTTTAAAACAAGAAAAAAATTCAGTAATGATGACCCAAGGGGATACAGCCCATCAAAAAAAAAAAAAAACTGAGGATCATTTATCTATTAGTTGGTTGAGCTAATCTAGAATTGTACAAAAGAAAAACTGTTAAGAGGAAGTTTTCAATTGGTCCACCAAACACATTCAAAACTCATTCTTCAGCATTTGAATTTTGGTGGTGGCCAGTGAGTGTTCAAGTTAGTGAGCGAGGGAAGAGTATGGTGGTACCAAGTGCTGACCCAAGTCAAATTTCAATATTCAAAATTATAAACTGTAGGAATATTCATTTAAGTAACAAAGAGCACCTAAAGAACTGCAAACAATCAATCAAAAAAAGTAAATTTGTAATGCAGAACATATATAGGACTATAATAACAAAACTATACCTTATGATGGTATGTAGTTGCCGATTCTAAGAATTTTCCAGAAGTACGAACTACCTCCTGCATATAGGGCTTTAAAGCAGTATGTATTTTATCAACATGAGGTCTAGTTGCAGTGGCAACTTGATCAATATATGGTCTGCTGACTTTCACTAATTCCTGCACTTCAATTAGGTAGACTTAAATTGGCTGAAGATACAGATGGTAAACAAAAAGGAGTCAAGTAAATAATCTCACCTGAAAATAAGGATCAGCAAGTTCCTGAACTTTGATGATATGTGGAGCTATGATGTTCTTTGAAACCTCATATATCTCAAGAGTTTTTGTCTTTAGCATTTTCACGTGTGGTTCAGCCTTGGTGGTTATAACTACCCACTGCTCTTTTATGACCGGGATCCATCTCTTCACACAGAAAGGGGATAAAGGAAGCATTAAAATTCAAAGTTGCAGGAAATAAAATGAACAAAACTCATCAAAAACACTCAACCATGAGTGATTTCTACCGAAAAGTTAAAGAACTATTCTCATTTTGCAATACGACCAAATTATGCGAGTTCCACATTTTTATGAGGTCAATAATAATGCAAAAGATGATATACCAAAACAACGCGATCATAAATGACGAATGGACAACAAACTAAAATAAAAGGGCTTTTAAACGGCCTAATTAAGAATGTATGTGACAATCTGTTTCTCACATCTACATTGATGAAAGCAAATTGATCACTAACAATCAGAAGTACTCAGTATCACTTATGTAAAGTTGACATACTGTTTTCAACATTTCAGCATGCGGTGCAGCCCACTCTTCAACTTGGGCCTTCTTCTCGGCACCCTGAAAATAGCAAGTACATAGACGCTAATGATCGTGGATTCAGAAGGAAAATATGTATCATCTAATAAGTAGAATAACACCTTCGTACACTTGAACAGTGGCTAATAGAAATCTTTACATATATATTGCAACTTGGACGTTTACCTTCTGCAGTGCCATATCCAGAGCAGGCTTCACGTGCACTTTCCAGTTCTTCTCCAGAAGTGACTGAAATTACAAATATAGAGCATGAGGAGTGTCCACTAATATGTACATGCTGCAAAGAGGGGCGAAAAACTCAAAACAAAAACCTGGTAATGAATCAAATGAACAGCAAACCAAGGTGGAAGCCATGTGCCATGAGCCTAATTATATATCAGGAAATGAAGAACATTAAAATGCAATAAGATCGTGCTAAGGTCTATTACACCAAAAGAAAGAAATAAGACAGTTCTTAAAAACATAATTCATCTAAAGGGAAGGAATGGTGCATTCATAGAGAAATTAATCAAATCCATAGCCCGAATGGAAGTTATAAAGATACCAACTAGCATTATAGAGATATTGATCAGCTACAGGGAGGAAGTATTTCAGGTGAAGACTCTTGTTATGTGTATATTCAGAAGATAGGATCCCGTTTAAAGAGAAGAAAATCAGAAAAAAAAAGGTGTAATAAATCTCTCCAGATGAAATTGCACACTGCTGCTTGAAATGCCAAAAACAATAGCAGCATATTCAGGTAGTTGACAGCTGAAATACGAGGAGGACGTCTCTATGGGTATGTATATGTAACATGGTAGTTTTTACTGAAAGAAGCAATGCCAATTCAGGATATTGACTTTATCATAGAAAATATTTCATAAGAAAATTAAGGGGAACAAATAGTAAAAATCAATTATAAGCTTCCATTAGTTCTTTACCTCAAGTTTATATCCATTACATCAATTGTTCTATCCATGTTCTCTATATTTTGCTTTCAAGAATCACGATAACTGCTTGTTTGTAAACATGATTTCAATCATTATTTTCCTTTGCCTCTGGATTCAAATCACTATACCTACTCTTGTATATGAACGTATTTTATAGTAAAAACTAAATACATTGTTATTATTAAAATGTCTGCATGATATCATATAATCATAATACGAGCACCTAAATCTGGTCATTTCCTAATTGGATCAAGTCCTTAACTCTTTCGACCACTCACAAATTGATTTGTTGGAATGAATCAACATAGGTTTCCAGCAAATGATCTAACTGAAGACTACATTATCCTAATCAACATAAACCAAGCATCAGATTGACGCTCTCCAGTGTTGCACAACGGAAATATTTGGTAAAAATTATAACGATATATAGATAAAGCCAATTTAAATGTGAAGACAAAATTGGCTGAATAATTTACTTAAGAATAACAGAAGTAACTAAGATTAGCTAACGAGCAACTTAATTATTATTCAACCAAAAGGAAGCTGGAAAGGAAAAATAAGCATTCAGTAACAATTCATCCCAAATTAAGGATAGTTGAAATGGTAATGCAAAATAAACACAGTATCAAAGAAAAAATAAATGATTCAGAGAGTTTAACCTCCATCAACTCCTTAGTTTTGGACGTTGTTTCAAACTTTGCCTTCATCAATTCCTCCTGCACCGAATTCATATAGAAAGTAATTGCAATCAGCATCCTAATCTGTGTAAACAATTTTGAAAAGAAGCTAAGTATGAAATACCTCAGCAATTTTTAGAGCTCGTTCAGTTTTACGCAACTTGGTCTTCTGTTCATCGATAACCTTTTGAAGCTGCACAAAGAATGGCATTCTCCATAAAAAGCAGTATAACCATTAAAAAATTAATTATTCCACTCTTGTATTTAGCCTCTAGACACTTGGAGCTTTGCCAATATTCACATGGAGATTATATAATCACACAGGATCACAAATCAGTTAGCGGCTTTACACCATCATACTCCATTCTAAACATTTTAGCTCTCGATAGCTCGTGTCACTTCAGAGAATCTTTTAATCGATTTCATCCATCTCTAACGAACTTTATTCACAATAAATTTGGGATCAACAACATGAATCATTTTCACCACCCTGTTAGGATAGGGTTCAATTTATTGATACATATGCTGGAAAATCAAAAGCAACTAGACCTGTCCTCTTCCAACAATGTTCGAGTGAGATCACATCAAAATTTGTGAACATGAGCCTCTTTAGGTCTAAGGAAGACGTGCCCCAACAATATAAGTTAGAGCCACTTAATTTATCCTCGATTAGTGTCACCTCCACTTCTTGGCATAGATTAGATTTTCTTTATCACACTAAGCAGTCTCATAGCATGCCACATTAGTTTTGTTTCATGTGCATCCCTCAGAACATAATTAGGGCTCCCCAATCTTTTAAAAAAAAAAATAATAATAATCAAACAAGCAGATTACTGATAGAATATGACTTTGCAACCTCAGATTTGCTACTGGAAGAAAGAAAAATATGACATCTAAGATCACTGTTATAATTATGTAAATCTATAGGAAACAGTAAACAAAAAAACAACTTACATTCTCAACTTTAGAATTCAATTCAAATGCCTTCCTTTTGGCATCAATTGCTCGGGCTTCCAACACTTCCTTCTCCTTATTTTTTGTTTCAATTTCTATTTTGAGTTTCTCCACTTGCTTTTCTAATTCACCAGCCTGTGAATGTGGCCTCCCCACTTGTTCCTCAGCATTTGATCTTCCCTTTTCCTCAGAAACAATTAAAACATATAAAACTCACGTATCACAACGGACATTATGTCTTCAGCGTGTAAATGAGTGTCAAGGATATAAAACGATAGCAATGGCCGAATTTAGGGAATTTAATGCCTCACTTGTAGAGATGTGATTTCACTTTGCAATGACACAATGCTGTCTGATTTTTCTTTAATTGTCCTCTCCTTCGCAGCAATCAACTCATCCTTGTCTTTCACTTCTTGAGTTTTCTCCTCGATGCGAGCCTCTTTAGGTACAAGAAACGTGTGAGAAATCAGCAACTGCAATCAGCTTGCGCTACTAAAAGAATAATGCAATCATATAATTTCATTATATGTGACCTGAACCAAGGATGTGGATACAGCCAAACAGGTTAGTCTATTAACAATTTCATCTATTTCTGCTAGATTCTTTACATAGGAGATGCTTACATGGTAAAACGGTTTCCAAATTGGTATAATGTCTTTACCGATAAGTAAAAAAGAGGCTCGAGGATTTTTTGTGTCAACTTCCATTGAATAAGATAGTTTGGAAATACTGCCTTCGGAAATAGGTGCAGAACAAGAAATGATGGTTGCTACTCCACCTCTGTATGAAACTCTACAGGTAGAAAGGAAGTAATCCGCTGGAGAGAACCATTGGTGAATTCAACTGTTCTTAAACGGTGGAATATTGCAGAAACACACAATCCACACCTCTTCCAAAGGTAAATTAGAAAATAAAAATCCAAGAGAAAGTTTATGAATCTAGCTGATATATCATAGACCTCCACCACACCTGAGTTTACTGGCATAGTCTCCACCACCTACCCTGTCAGCTTGAATGCACCCTAGAAGCTACTTTATCTTCCTTCTGGGTTTTGCTTCCACTCTTTACTAGTATTGATCCTGGAATGTTCACTTAAGTAGTTCTGTTTATTTTTCCAGGCAGTGATTTCCTACCTACCCTTTCTATAGCATGCAAGGTACAGACAATTTTTATTTCTCATTGTCTAGGTAAAAGGCGAAAACTTATTATTGGCTTCTACTCCGTACAAAGCCAATGTTTGGTGGCCTATAATTTAATTTACTTCTTATACTCATTTTTAACCACACATTCACACAATAAAATATTCTACACGTAAACCCAAAATTTTTCCCAAACTTTTTGACCACACATTCTCCAAAAAATACAATTCAAAACATAGTTTTTTCAAATTAAAGCCACCAAACAGGGCAAAATGTTGATGAAAATATCAAAATACATTGCAAATTTTGCTGCAATCTTCTGTCTCGAGAACTATTAGGCTTACTTGCATTCCTGTTCAGTTGCATAAATGATCTGAAATATAGGGCCTATGTGACAAAGGTTTTGATAAAAGTTTCAGCAGATTTTGATAAAAGTAGATGAAATGTGTAGCTGAAAAGTTCATAAAAATTGTGGGCCCCAAGAAATATGTGGTTAGAATTGAAAATTTTAGCATTAACAAACAAGCACTTAGTGAATGTAAAAGAGAACAGCTAAGCACTGAAACCTCCTTTCAATTGATCTTCTTTTCAAACCAATTCCTCTTAATATAAAACACATCCAACATTAACAAGCCATTTTTTTTTTTTAACTACCTCATATAACTCACAAACTACACAATCGCCACTCCCAAAATATAATCAACCTGGTGCGCGCGCGCACGGCCAAATTATGCATGCATAACATATACTCACACATGTATCTTACGTACAAGTCTTAAATCAAAGAACCGTAGCCGACCCGCAAAGACGTGATTTTTAGACCTACCTTTCATTGGAGTCTATTTCCCAAAACATCAATACGCAAGCGCAAACATAGGCGCACAATTGCAACACGTACACATGTTAAAGCGCGGATAATTCTATTTGGTGAGTTAAACCTCCTCTGTACATAGATCACTAGATTAAGCTCAATACTAAAACATAAAGAGTACGTTAAATCTCACGCTCAACAATGAACGGCCCATTAATTCTCGTAATTCAAATGTGCTCCTTACGAAAAATACAATAATAAGGACAAGCAGACTACTAACCAAGAGCGCCGATCTTGGTCCTGAGCTGTTCTAGCAGGACGGAATCATATCCGTCCGATTTGAGTACTTGGACATCATTATCAGAACCGGCTTTGATGTGCGTGAGGATTACGGATAGAAATATGGACATTATGAACAATTTTAACGCCGCCATGTAGCCAATAACGAAGGCACCGGCGATCCAATTGTCCGGTGAATTTTTTACTAATTTGGCTTCTTTGCTGTTTCGCCTTCTTCTAGCGGTTGTCTAAGAAGCCTATGTTCGGTTGTACTTGTAAAGAAAATATGAAATATCTTAATTTTTTGTTTGTTTAAAATTTATATTGACACACCTATGCACTTCTTTATAATTGTTTTCAATGACGATAATACCCTCGAACTTTGTAGTCAAGTTTGAAGAAGAGAATCTTGAGGGTGAAACAACAAAAAGAATATTAAGGCTAATTTGCTGTCTTTTGAAGAGCAAAAATATGTTTCTGACATTAAAAAATTACTTCTAAAAGAGTTTTCAAATGAAAATGATCTTAGATAGCTTTTTGAGCTTCGCTCTTTTACAAAAAGTAAAATCAAAAGTTACATCAAATATATCATTACTATCGTATCTATCTTTGACGGTAAATTTATCTAATCAAAACGGTGTAAGTAATGTGCGCAGCACAAAGTTCATGATGCAGAACGCGTTTAATTCATCCTATTAATTTGACTTGGCTCATACGAAATAAGTAGCTTCCAAATAAATGTAAGAATTCTCAACAAATTCCCAATTTTGTCTTCTTTTGTTAGCATGTCCATAATTCTCTAATATAAATATATAAACGAAGCTTCAATTAGAATTATTCTAATTCGATTTGCAATCTTGAGTGTAACGATCTCTCATTGAGTAATCGGCTTCTAAAGAGGTAATTGTAGAAGTAATATCAAGAGAATAAGCATATGGTAAATTACTAGAAAGAACTAGCTAGCTTTCGTGTTTCACATCTTGCTTGAAAATTGACTATCGAGCGAGAATGAATTGAAAGACAAATAAATTAATGATTTTTTTTTTCCAAGTACGATGACTCATCTCCATCTCCGCATGGTTACGATGTAAATTTTATGCTAAAATTATGTTGGTCGGTCAAAACTAATTAAATTGAGAGCAACACTATATTGATTATGTTCAAAATCAACTTAGAAGATTTTTATGTAAACAAACAAGTCGAGTCGAGTCGAGTGTGTTGATACTGATTATCCTTAGATAGAAATATCACTAGCGTGTAAATTTATTAATAGAGGTGGACCTACCGAAAGAGTTGTTGAGATATGTACACCGGCACACGTCTCTATGTCATGCAATCTAATAGGTACAGCATTATACAGAGAAGAAGACACGTGCAATGGACAGCAATCTGGTGTTCAAAACAAGGCCCCCGTTTGATTTCAAGATTTTTTTTTTTTTTAAATATATTTTCAATCACATATCTTCTAAAGATAATAATTTTACATATAAATTCAAAATTTCTTCGTATTTTTTAAACACACGTTCTTAAAAAAAAAAAAAAAA
>CAIGRT010059211.1:0-11394 GCA_903798405.1 Fraxinus platypoda | reverse complement strand
TAAAAGACCTAAATACTCTTTAACAAAGTATACATGACTCCTCGTGGCCTGTTCACCCACTCTTCCTTTGAGGTCTGCCGTTTGAAACGATCATTATATAGGTTAAAGAAGGCACCCCAAGAATGGTTTGAGAAATTTTGCAATATTCTCTTTGATTTTACTTTTATCTAAAGTCAATTGGATTCGTCTCTCTTCCTTAGAAAGACTGTGACCGGCATTTTAGTTCTTCTGGTGTATGTGGATGACATTTGTCATTACAGGTTCTGATCCACAGATAATTGAAGAAGTACAGCAACATCTTCGAACTTCCTTTCACATGAAAGATCTTGGTCCATTGCAGTTTTTTTCTTGGCCTGGAAGTACACTCTACTTCTACGGCACATTGTTGCATTAGCACAAATATATACAAGAGATTATTACTTCTGCTGGGCTTCAGTCAAGCAACTTAGTTCACACTTATGGAGGTCAATTTGAATTTTTGCCAAGCAGGGGGAGACATTTTAGTCAATCCTTCGCTTTATCGACAGTTGGTAGGGACTTTAAATTTAAATAATTTGACGATTATCTCTCTTTTGCAGTCCAACAAGTTAGCCAATTTATGTAGGCCTCGATATTCTCATCTTGCAGCTATGCAACGTATTCTTCATTATCTAAAGGGTACATCTGGTCGAGGATTACTCTTTCCTATTGGAACTTCTCTATAGTTAACTGGTTTTACTAGTGTTGATCGGGGCTCGACGTTCTATTATTAGTTAGTGCACGTTTCTCTATTATGAACTTATCTCTTAGAAGAGTAAGAAACAAGATTGTGTCTCGAAGTCTTCCACCGAGTCTGAATATCAGGCTATGACCTCTGCTTCCTCTGAGATTGTGTGGCTTTGAGACCTACTGGGCGAACTTAGTTTTCTTCAACTTGCTCCTACTACCCTTTATGCTGACAACACAAGCGTTGTTCGAATGGCTATTAATCTGGTATTCTATAAGCGGACCAAACATATTGAGGTCGATTGTCACTCCATTCGAGAAGCATTTGATCAAGTGTTATCCTTCCTCACATCTCTACAGAACTTCAAACCATTGACATATTCACCAAGCAGGAAAGGAAAAAAAATCCGTCAAACCCGATACCCACGGGTCCTGCCCCCAACGAGGCGGGAATTACCCATTTAATCGGGTATTCGGGTCGAGGATGGGGCGGGTACGGGTAACAAGTACCCCGCCCTGCCCCATTTAATTTTTCTCTTAAGAATTCAAACTGAAAAACTCCACGAAATTTCATTAGTTCTAATAGAAGATGACAACTAAGGTTATCTAAGAAATATGACAAATAATAAAAGCCTTAGTTTACCAAATATATTTGAATAATTTAACTTTAAAAAATAAATTAAAAAATATATTATTGTCTCACTTTAATGAATAGGAGCAATAAAATAAATTAAAAAAAAATCAAACAGGTAGTAAACGGGACAAAGACCCATCCCCCCGACCCGCCCTGCCCCACCTTAAAGGGGGAGGTTGCCCCGACCCGCCCCCGTTTCCATCCCTATCATCAAGGCTCTCGGTTGTCTTCGACATCCGCTCATGGTTGCCAAATTAATGCTTTTTGATCGACCAATATCAATTTGAGATGGGTGTTAGTGTATCACACATTAGTTAGCATATCATCTACATAATTACATTTACTTTCCTACGTTGTAAATATAGAATAAGTGTTGTGATTACGAGATTTGACATATTGTAATTAGGGAAATACTGTAATTATGAGATTTGACAGATGTTTAGGCTGTAATTAGGAAAATACTTCCTATTTAATGAGAGGCATCGAGACAAATCTGACACTTACATGACTCGAGAAAACCCCCAAATGTCACCATACAACATTGCAAACTATACTTCTAGAAGTTTAAATAAATAAATAAAAACCTGAGCCTCTTTTTTTGGCCGAGCTTTTGCTCGGCTCGGCTCGGGCAAAAAAAAACTCGACCATTTTTGGCTCGAGCCGAGCTGAGCTCGAGTTTCGGCTCGTTGCCATGACTAGTATATGCATTTTATAACACCCAGACCCGAATTTCTGGGTCTAATTACGAGAATTGAAAATTTAGGGGCTCATTTGAGGGTTGATCCATCTTCTAGGACTTTGTAGCAAACTTAGTATAAATGCTAATTACCACAAGTTTTGTTCTTTGAAAAAGGGTTGAATACTTGGTCAAACATTTAAATAGAAATCCTTGATATATGTTTTTTGTCATATTTGTGATTGACCAACATAGGATAATGTGTAGTGTGAATGGATGTGTATATAAAATGTAGTATTCACATGAGGAATGAGAGAGAGATTCTTGCTCATCTCACAAATTTCAAGGAACAATTTTAATGTTAGAATTAATAGCATTTCCACCATCATAGATTTTTCCTTAATCATGCATGCCTAGTCTCGTCATATTTAAGCCCTCATTCACATTCGCATACTACCACACTATTATTTTTTTCAGTCCAAATAATATATACATATACACGGACATAACCAATGTGGAAATTGTAAGAGGGGATCAAACAATTTTAATTTTTATTCGGTCTCCATTACTCTTTCTTTTAAATTTCACAGTAAGTACACTACCTATGTTTGGAATATTATTATGTTTCAAGAAAATTATTATGGATCTCATATTGTACAATATGATTATGTTAAGGGGACCGGAGTTTAATAATGCTACATTTAAAAATTATTACCACCTATGTTCGGTAAAATTCTTATGTCTCTATTATGTTGATTATGATTATTATGCTCCTTTAAGTTATACACGATAATAATTCATGGCATACTTATGGGGATTTTATAAATCTCACCCTATGATATTTCCTCCTTTCAGGCAATTGATGGTTCGAGGCAGTCAACGTGGAGATGGCAACAGGTTAGGATTAATAAATTATATCGTGTTTGAAACACAATTTTTAAGTTTCATTTTTTTTTTAGACATTATTTAGGCTATGCTTTATGTCAATGCATTATTTTTTTAATATTAAGATTTCGCAATTAATTATTGAAGTTAAAACCGCTTTTTTTTTTTTTATTTACTTAATGAGTAAAACAGTTTCTTGTTATTATTTAAGTCCTTATTGAAAAAAAATCGAATTTTATTTAGTGACACTCGAATAGTCAAGAATTCGGGTCGTCACACATTTAAATTACATGCCTTATCAATGAACAAATGCCTTTCCCCCTTTATCACAGAGAGATTTTGTGGTTTTCAATAATAGCCCATTGGTATCTGTTGACTTCTGTAAATACTGCTATCCAAACTTCCTCTAGGTTCCCAGGTTCTTGATTGCCACAAAATGATGCAAGTAAAATAACTGGTTTTGTTTCCACAAAAAAAAAAAAAATAAATAAATAAATAAAGAAGTGCCACCAGCAACAGGCGAGTAGAGATCTTTTTTGAGGTAACCTAAAAAAAGAAAAAACTTACTGCCATTTGAGTACCAAAATTAGCATGTCCATCAGCTGAGTTTCGAGTGCGAAGAAACTTCAGCAATCTGAATGTTTGTAGATGCCCAGATCCAGCCATTACCTGCTACCACAGGATATGAATGTCACATTTTGGCTTGTTCATGAGTCAAAGAATACAGAAGTGATACTGTTCTAAGAATGTACTGACCACACATAGGGAAAGAACAATGAGATGAAGGCAGGTTTCAAATGTTCCACGATCAACATAATTAGACAATCCTTTGGGCAAACTATGTCCACTAGAAATACAAACAGGCTTTATCTGCAGGTATGGTAGTCAACTTGTTATAGGTGATATGTGAAATCAAATGCATCATTGAGAAGGACAGACCTCATTGAGGAAGTACACAGCATATTTATACAGCAACTCTTGTGCATTTTCATCTCTTGTACCAGCAAACCTCAACCCTGAAAACATGCACGCCTCAATAAGTCAATATTACAGCGGAGAGACTCATCCGATAACGATCAATAGACCAAGTAAAACCATCCATGACCCATGGTGCATTTAAATTAATGATCGAGTTACAGATTTCAATTTTTACTGTCTTTCAATCGCTTTAACAATAAATTACAATTTAGGTACTCTTTGGGAGCCTTTTTGATCAGATTTTTTATTAATCAAATTCAAAAGAATAAATTATAAATTTAATACATAACAACGAGCTTCTTTCTCAAATGAAAGAACGAGCTTCATTCTACATAACAACAAGCTTCTTTCTCAAATGAAAACCAATGGCCCTCTCGAAAAATGAATTATTTCATCTTCTGGGACATACCCAATCTAAATCAGCTTTTGAAATAACCTGCCCCCACAAGAAACTTCCAACATCACCATGTAAAAACAAATGATTAACACATTCCACATCTTTTCTACAACACATGAAGGAGAAAGAGATGCTGACATTCCTTTTGATCTAAATTGCAAGTACTGATCTTCCTATGAAAACATTTAGAGCCTGTTTGGTACAGATTCTCATTTTCTACAGTAAATTAATTCTCATTTTCAACCACACATTCTTCAATAAAATAATATTTTCCATCACATCAATACTTTTTTCTTCTTTTTCAACCACACATTTCCCATCATATCACTATTCAAAAATCAATTCTTCCCCCAAAAATCNTCTTCCCCCAAAAATCCCTATCAAACACACTCTTAATTCAGTAAGGACAGTGCTACAAATGGAAACTTTTCCAGTCATTTTTACGGTTGATGTGTCTGTTAAAGCCAGTACTTTTCCATGGAAGCTGTCAAGGTGATTTTGGGGAGCAAATATTGAAAGTGTGCCATTCCATTTACAGACAGCTACTTGAGAAGAAGCCATTTTAACAGGATATCATCTTAAAAGGCACAGGAAGCTCTACTTGAGTTGGTTTTTTCTGCGTACGGAGCAAGTTTATTAAATTGTTGGGATAGATAGGTTAACACAGCTACTGTTAAGGAGCTCTCTTTTGTGCTGGATAACTCCTGGGCTAGATGCAGAATGACGGGTTTGGAGGATTGCCAGTGAGAGTTATGTAAGGAGCGCAGGAGGGGAGCTTCGGAAAAAATTGAAAATCCTTTGTGGGGACTTGGAAATACATTTTTGTTTTTTTTTTTGTGAACTCAGAGAGGAATGTCCATTGTAGAAGGTGGGATATACATCTTGTGTACCCTTTTCTTTCAGTGGATTGTTTTGCTTGATAAAAACTATGAATATTATAGAGAAAGAGACCCCTCAGGACCACTCAGGTGAGTACACGACCGTAAACCTCAGAGTCTCGTGGGATTAATCGAGCGCGCAAGCTAGCCCGAACATCCACGGTTATCAAAAAAAAAAAATAGAGAAAGAGAACTTTTTCTTAGTTCAGTATGTTTATTCACGTCTAGATATAGCTGTCAGTCAAACCCTTATTTGTAGTTAACTATTATCTCGGTGTTTTCTTCATGTTCACCAGTATTCATCACATTACAATTACAAACCCAAGATAGTTTTTACTGATTCTATGATGTCAATCAACCTGCTGAAATAGCAGTATCGCCCCTCAATCCTATATCAATCAATTTCCTTGAGTTTATTACACCACATGCATCGGTAGTATACAAACAAGAAATCAGAAGTTCAAGCTTGCAGCAGAGAAAACATCTAATTATCAACCCACCGAGAATAATATTTACTTTAGAATGATTTAATATGTGGTTGCGAGTAATAAGATATGTCCTAACTCCTAAGATTTAATCAGGTATCAAAGTGCTCTTAATTGCATTCTATCATTAATTTTGTACAGATATCTACCCAGCTTAACCAGACCCATTCCAGCCTGTGTTTTCCTAATACAAATAGGTTATCCATGCAATTATACATTTAGGGAACTAACAATAGATTGACTCTCACAGTTCACGACAGCAATATTTTCCAGTTTTGGGGTTGATGGGAAAGACCATTTAAAGGGAATAGCAAGTTTTTTGAGAACAGAAGGTATAAAAGAAGAAAGGAAACTGCAGTTTTAATGCTTTTTATGATAAAAATTAATATTGTTGAGTCTTCGCCTTCAAAAGATGTCTTGATCTGGAAACCTTTACCAGTAAATCCTGGAGTAGGACTTAAGTATCTCCAAACTCAAAAGGGCTCATAACCAATAGATGCCATAAATTTCCGTTGTGTAATAATAAGCTTGTGTTTGACACCCATTTTGGGGAAAGAATAGATTTTGGAATAGTGATTGATGGAAGAATGTGTGGTTAAAAAGTAAGGAGAATTTTTGGGTTTATGTGTAATATTAATTTATTAATAGAATGTGTGGTTGAAATGAAGAAAGAGAAAAAAAATGAGAAATAGAATGGATGTCAAACAAAGAATAAGTTTAACAGTGGGGGTAAGTTGAATGCAAAAATGTCTTATTGAAGGAAAATGAACATCATTTCAGACATGGCCAAGAAGAATCAAAGGAAATTCATTTATATGTAAGGAGACAGTAGAAGTAACTTTTGTCATCTTACGACTTTCATAATCCACCAAAAGGATGCCTTACCAAGGGAAATACATGCTCCAACTATTATGTTAACATATGCCTGAACAAATGATTCGGCGTCCATCTCATAGATATCATCCATCTCATTTCCAAGGCCATCTATGCCATTTTGGACAACTTCAGGAACCTGGGACTGCATCCAGTCTTCTGATGGACAAATTCTGTGACAAATAAATATAAATTCCCATAAATACAAGAATAATAAAGTAATCCAATTCTAAATATCAACTAATAATTCACTTGCTTTTTACGGACAGACTCTATGCCATGGTATTATATATTTCCATAAATATAGCAAAAAATAAATTTGACAATTTCTAGGAATGTCTAATATGCTACCTGCTCCATTGTATCAAATTCCGAGCAATAACACAGAGCATTACAAAATCAGGCCTCACGTGTTGTAATTCAAAATGTGTTTGCGGAATAGGCAGCCGAGATGCAACCATCTTTGATTCTGTCTATTATGGTTAAAAGTTAAGAGACATTAGGATCAGGGCAAGAAAAAAGTAAGAATTAACAAAGCACATAATCAGGTGAAGTGGTATATAAATCAAAACAAAATTATAGTACCACAAGTTACCTTCAAGTAAATTAGAGTAAGAGCAATTATTGCCCCAGGTGCAGTAACATCAATATTGACCAGACTCCCATCCATTATCTAGTACGACAAAGCAGCATAATTTGAGAAAATAATCTAACACCGGAAAAGAATAGCCAGTTGCACAGCCTGACAAGATTCTAATTGTTAGGAAAATATTGATGTGCATAATATCGCAGGGAATAAAGATTACACAACCTGCCCTGCACTTCGATTGTGTTCATCAACAGATGGTTTAAAGAGATGTAATCGGTCCTGGTATATAGCAGATTGACAAAGTCAGCCAAAGAAATTCAAGATGTTCATTCTAGATAAAAACTTGTAGCAATATTTCTAATTCAGATATGGAGCAACTACATTATGAAGCTCTTTGCCACTGATATATTGAAACAGGCGATCAATTAAGGGGTCCTCAGAGCCAAGAGCATTTTCCCCGCGACCTTCAATGAAAGAAGGAAGGTGAGGTAAGTTAAAACAGTAATTTCATTAACTGAATCAATTTAAAAACAATACCCAAGGCAACAAGACCGAGTGAAAATCCTGCTGAAACTGCATAACCCTCCCTTTCGAGGACATTATCTCCTCCACTTCGACGGCCTATTTCACTCTGGAAAAGAAATTGTGAATTTATAGTTCATCGATAGAGCATCTCATTAAAGATACAGACTACGGAGTTCTCTTTATGAGAAAACAGAGTATGTTTTAGAACCAGACATGTATAAATAACAGAAAATGTAGTAACTAGCTCTGTTCACATAATATTCAACGTAATATTGATAATAAGCCTCTAATGTTTCACCACGTGTCAATTTGGAATATTTAAAGCGAAAGTAACAAACTAAATAATGGGTATTCAATTCAATTTGCCCTCCTCTGATCCCTGAACCCTTGGAGCCAAATAATGAAAAATAAAGAAAAGAGCCAAAGTATAGGTGTCATACACCCATCACATTGACCTTATACAACAAAAGAGCCACTAACATAAATCAAATAAATTGAAAATACATAAAATCAAGTTCAAATGAACACTCAAACATCTCACCCATTCTATCTTATATTTCTCTACAACATCCAACTGATTATTTGACTCCACATTACTCAGAGAAATGAACATCTAGCCTTAGGAATTACTAGAGAATAAATTCACTCAGCCTTGCTTTTTAATGAGGCTACATAACATTGCCTCACTATAGCCCAGTCTCCACTCACTTCTCCTAACATGGTTTGTTCGAAATTTCACAAGGAGATAAAGCTTCCAAAACATTCTCTGGGACCTTCCCAGGATGAAGTTATAAGCCAAAGAAAGATCAAAAACAAAAAAGTCAAAATCAAAAGCCTTGGAGGAAAAGTCATGATTGTCAGAGGAAAACATAATCAATAGGGACATCAGAACAAAGGAGGAAATTAGCTATCAGACAAATGAACTAATTAAATGACAATAAAAGGGTATAGAAGCAGTCAGTTGGACAAAGAGGAAACAGGAACTATGATTAGTATTATATTATTGCAACTGTTTTAGTTTTTCTTCTTCTAAAGAAATTTATGGAAAACATCAACGGTCCCAAGAGCACACAAGCATGCTCAAGTAATATAAGTAATATTCCAACAACATATAAAGTAGCATAAGGGAAAAATAAATATCAACCCAGGGCACAAAGAATCACATTTAAGGAGCAATAGTCACTGAAAGTACCAGAAGAACTTGCATTGTCTGTGGATGTGCTGATCCTTCGTAAAGGAGTCCGATGGATAAAAGTGCTGCTGACTGGAAATTCACAAAATAAAAAATGGGGCGAAATCCATAATTAAATAAATTCGAAACTAAATGAATTTGAAAATAATAGAGGATAAACAAATAAACAAGGAACCGGCAAAGAATCTAATAACATGAAGGATCCGTTTGATTGCAAATGTGGAAAATGGGTGGAAAGAAAATGAATTCTAGAGAATTGAATTGCCTAGAAATTGTTTTACTGAGAAGTGTAATTAATTGTGTTTGATTGGTATAATTTTCCACCTGGAAAATGTTGAAAGTTTGTGTCCGTTTGGCTTTCTTTTTCATGGAAATTGTCCATTAAAGTGATAATTTCCTTTACCATTGGGTCTAGAATTTGTTTCACTTGCCAAAAAAATAAAAATAAAAAAATTTTAATTACCATACCGAATACCATTGGTTTGGCTTTGTTTTGTATGAAAATTGTCAATAAAAGTGATAAATTTTTTTAACATTCTATCTAAAAATAATTTCAATTTAAAAAAAAAAAAAAAGGATGGAGGAATTGATTTTCCATAAGACCAAGGAATTGGTGAGCATGTGAGCCAAAAGTGGAAAATAAAGTGTATCAAATAAGACAAAAGTGGAAGTTGGAATTTGTTTTCCATTTTCCATGAAAAATAATGCCCTATCAAACACGGCCGAAGTGTTAACAGGAAAATCAAATGTGTAAAACTAAATGAGAACCAGAATTTTGTTGATTCAAATGATATACTTGCAAAAATGAAGACAACAAAACAAATAAAGATAATTGTTAGAGTAAAATCAGATGCAGTTTTATTTTCCCACATAATAAACAAGATACCTGTATGAGGGTTGGCAATTCTAATTCTGGGAAGGAAGATGGATGGCGTGCTGGTAGGTGCACATAAAGAGACTGCTCAAACCAAAAGAAAGCAGTTAGCTATTTATTATTATTCCCATAAAAAAGGTATGCCTTACATTAATTGCAAAGTGATAATAAGACGAAGTGAAGGAAAACTTTAAGGTATCAAAATAGCATTAATAACACCAAAAATCGAATTCCACGTGTTAATTTAGTTCTTGACATAGGAAGATGATATCAGAAGAGCATTAATAAATATTTACAATTATTAAATGAAGAATAGGGTCATAAAGAAAAATGACAAGGAGACTAGACATTTCACTGAGATGTGTGCTTAGCATTTCAGCATTAGTTTTATACCCAAATCTGTTTCCCCATAATCACACAGGTTATCAGCTTTTCACAACTTCCCCATATGCAAGGCTTTTTCTTCTCACCTCCCACCTAGGCCCCACCTTTTAGATAACTACATATTACAATCATCAACAAATCTGCTTCCCAAAAATGGCCCTGACACTGAACTCAGAATTCAATGCCACACTGATGCACACAAAATGATTCTCTAGGAATCCATCATCAATCATCATTACTGCCATTAGCGCCATTGGCAGTGTCATTTAAACCTTTAGAATGTATAAACAAGCCTAAACTGGAAAGAGAAGGAACTAAGGTATATTGGGAATAAAAATTAGAGAGTAAATGGGAAGACAGTCAGTTGGGGAGGAAAAGGAGCAGGGGAGGAAGGGAGGGTATTACGATTGTGTAGAATTAAAGGAGTTAATTCTGTAGGGTAGATCCGAATGATCTGGAGTTGATTTTCACGTGTCATGTATTTACGTAATTATATTTAGCTTATTAGTTTCCTATTTTTCTCTGATTTGGTTAGATATGTTAGATATATTATTTCCTAAATTAGTGGCTAAAATCAAGGAATGTGAATCAGCCTGTGATTTCTCTTCGTGTACTTGTATATATTCAGCATTCTCTGTAACACCCCGAAAATTTAGAATAAAATTATTTGTTTTATAAATTTTATTTTATGATTTTGAAAATTTAGGGACTAAAATAAAGTATGTTTTAAATTCTTATGTTTTAAATAGACCAAATATTTAACTTTTTACAGAATGATCAAAAGTATATCGACATTGGGCTCATTTTGTAGCTCGCATTAAATAATGTTTGTTGGGCTCAAGAAAATATATGTTTGAATAAGTTAAGCCCAAGTTATTTCAACCCAAAGAAACGTATTTGATATATAATATAATAGTTTATAATCACATTTATCTTACAGTTTGAAAAGATTTAATCACCTCTTTTTTTTTTAAGTTCACGTGTGGTGTGTGTGTATATATATATATATATTAAGTTAATCATGTTTATCTCTAAAAATAATATAATAGTTTATTTTCTAATCATGTTTATCTCTTTCCAACTAATTCACGTGTATTATTGGATATAATCTTGGTGTTGATAAATGTTAAAGGTTCAGCCAAATCTACCATCCTATCTGATTAACATTACTGTTCCTTCTTCCAATTATTATTATATTATTCCTATTCAATGAAACTGTTAGTCCTTTTTTTCTGTCCACGTGTGCGCCATTGAAACCTATAGCCCTATTAGATAATTATGATAGATAACCACTTTTTTGAAACTTCCTCTGTCAAATT
>CAIGRT010059135.1:0-12666 GCA_903798405.1 Fraxinus platypoda | reverse complement strand
GAACCCAACGCGATAGGTTTGCTTGAAATTCAACCCAACCCAACCCACATAAAAATTGAAACCCAACCCAACCCAACCCAACCAAATGTCGGTCGGGTTGGGTTGGGTTGGGTTGGGTTGGTCGGGTTGCCAAAAATTATTTTTAAATCTTTGTAGCCAAATAATATTTGGTCAGTTCATATGTATTGGATCATGGGATTCTAAAGTGTCAACCTGACCATACACCAAACTTAAAGAAATGACTACAATTGTTCTTAAAACTATCCACCTAAAGATACTGTCATTTGTTTAGTGCACCAATTGCATACCTCACCATCCATACTAAAAATTAAAATAACAATAATAATAACCAAGCATAATATCCCTGTTAATCTGTTATACACCAATAAGGCAATAAGCACCAACANAACATGTTGAACAAATAAAGTTACAACTCAATTACTCAAAAGGCATGATTAAACTGAAATATTAAACATTAATAAGATCTTGCTCTCCTTTCTGGGCTCAACTCAAGGCAGGCAGATTAGGAATTTAGGAGGAGAAAGAAGAATTAAAAGACTGGTGGATAAGAAGCAGAAAACAAGAAATCAAACCCTCTACCAAAAATCACAAATTCAGATAGGCAGTTCTCGTCTTTTTACCAATTACCTTCTACTGGTCTATTTGAAAACAAAAAATCAAACCCTATAATGAAATCAAACACATAACATATAAATATAATTGAAATCTGAAGTAGCTTAAACAGTTAAACCACATAAAAACAAAATAACAAACACCTACAAACTCTATCCCAAAACCATCAACCGAAAAACTCCATCCCAAAATTATTCCCAAAATTGAAATCTGAGAGATTCCAGTGACGACGAAGGAGTTTTTTGGCAATGGCAACTGGGAGGGAAACTAAGGCACAACTCTCGATTCGGGATTTAGGACATCGTGATTCATGAGGGAGAGGAAATTAACAGGGGATTGATGTCAATAAGGGAGAAAAAATAAATACATGATACATCTAATTACCAGGGACTCCGGTGGCTGAGGCGCTCAGGCGGACTGGCGAGTGGCGAGCGACGAGCGTAAAGGGCTTGATCGCTTGAAGGATGGTGGAGACTGGAGCCTGGAGGCGCTCAGGCGAGAGGCGACGGGCGAATGAGAATGAAGGCTGCTTGTACTGGAGTGGAGTGGAGTGGATGCGTTTTTAGCTTTAGGGTTTGTTTTTTCAATTTAACGTCATTTTTTTTTTCTTTTTTTTTTTTTAATTTTCGGGTTGGGTTGGGTCGGGTCGGGTTTTATCGGGTTATGAGTGCCAACCCGCGAACCGACCCGACCACTCAACCCGAAAACCGAAAACCGCCCAAAAAATTCAAAAAACCAACCCAAACCGGGCGGTTCGGGTCGGTTCGGTCGGTTTCGGCGGGTCGGTCGGTTTTTTGCCCACCCCTACTTGTTTTGTTTTAATCATAAATGGTTAGGGGTTTGACCTTTTTAACATCACTCAGTCTACAATTGTATCCATCTGTAGGAGACAACTACGATCAAACAGAGTTTCTTGTATTGTATTAACTGGTTTTTTTTTTTAAAGCATTAAAAATTTAGATACTTTGTTATAATCACTTTCTTTTTAATAATAATTGTAACTAGTGGCGGATCCAGAATTGAAGATCAGCTAGGGCGGCTGTTGATCATCGATAGTCAATGACCGTAATAACGAGATTCTTTATTAATATTTAATTAAATAATATTAAAAATTCTTCAATTTATATGTAAATGCATTAAAACGTAAAAAATCATATATATATATATGAAAATATAATTTAATACAACCCAAAATAATAATTAAAAAAAATACGTGATACAATCTCACTTCGTAATTGTAAAATGAAAATGTAGCATTTTGTTAATAATAATCTGCCAAAAATCGGCACAATCAATCTATTATTAAAAAAAAAGGGGGTGAAGAATTTAAGAACTTGAGTAACATGAAAAGCATATCAAAAGCTCTCGAGTACTTAAACATTCAACACAAAATTTGAATATAGTTGGTCATTGGTATAATAAACCCTAAAATCTCAATTAATCCAAATTTTTCCAGTTCGATTTTAAACAATCACAAGTATAATTATTTCCCAAAAGCACTTAAAACAAAGGACGTGTAAAGGTGAAAAATGTTCATTCTATAATTAATTCCCTTGAAAATGTAAAATGTTAGCGTCCATCGAAGAGCAAGCGTGACGCTGGACGGTGCCGACTTGCTTTGTGACGGTGTGAGTCGAGGCTGCGGTTGTGCGTCTATGGGAGAAAAGGGAGCCAGGAGGTAGAACATAGAATATAGTGTTTGGCTTGTGTGTTTTTTTGAAAATGTGAGAATTGAGATGAAATGTGAGATTATAAGGTTTGGCTTCTATTGGTTATTGAACTTTATTTCCTTTGTAACTCCTAATGGGCCAATTGTGTTTAAAAAAAAAAGAAAAACTCAACAAAAGAAAAGACCCAAAATCTAAAAAGGGATAAAAATTTGCCCAAATATATTATCTTCTTTCCCCCGTTTTTTCTTCCCTATAGTGTTGTAACTGAACAGGGCGACTGCGCTTGTAATTTCGATGAATCCAGCACGCATGGCCGCGCCCACTCGTCGGGTGCTTGATCCGCCTTTGCACCTATCCTCATTACTCATTCAATAAGCATTTCAACAAATTCAAAGGTTGTTCATGCGTCATTTGCTATTCGTTGTCTACATAATCATCTTAATACCCTGAAAAAAAAAAAACAAAAACAAAAAAAAAATCTACTATTACATGATTTTTCATTGCAGAATTTTGAATGATATAATCATTTTTTACTAGTTGAAATTATTTCAACTATTCAATTATTTCTTCTTTCAATCTAAACTGGGTCTCCAAATTGAGCGTCAAAATTGATAATTTCGTGTTAATAATGATGTTTATATTAGCGAATTTTGAATCCAACCATATTTTAGAGGCAAATAAGAAGAAATTAAGGTATTGTATGTGGGTTTCTTTTTCATTTTTCGAATAATTGTTCATTTGTTTCTTTTCCTACGGAATGCATAATTGGAGGAAAGATTAAAGGAATGTGAGAATATTGAAGAACACCTAATTCTGTCTGCGCCATATCTCAATGTGTTATCCACCACTCTGCTTTGCTCCGTGGAATGGTATATCATAATTGTTCCCCAGCACGATTTTATTACAACTTGATCACACCATGCCACATCTCTCGTTTGATTTTAGGCATTGACAAACATGTATGGCCAAATATATTGTTATGTTGTCCCATTGCTACTACATCATCTGTAATCTCACATGTTCTAGATATTGTTATGTTGTCCCATTTGATTTTAGGCATTGACAAACATGCTTCTGGTGACTTACAAACGAGGAGCGAAGATCCTTATACAGTGTTGAGCTTTACGGGACCTCAACACGACCCACAAATTTAATAGAAGAGTGATTTTACAATTGAAACTTTTTCTCTTAATAAATGATATAATCAAATTAAGTGTCAAAAGAGAAATAGACTAATACTTTAATATATAGTAATAAATGAAGCTCAAGTGTTAGGTGATAAAAACTTTGATGAGTAAAATGATTTTCAAAAGTTAATTCAATCAAAAAAATTTCAAAATAAATGATTTGATAAAGATGAAATGATGTAGCTCTGCTTTAAGAATATTTCAAATAAATGCTCTTAAAAGTGTTATATTGAATGTAAAGTGAAGTGATATTTATAGCAGTCAAAACGTCAAAATTTCTGGCCAACCGGACGACCCTATCGGCAATCGCCCGGACGACTGAACTATCTGTTGTGCGTCAGAAATTAGAACGATTAAAAGTTTGATTGTTGGACCACCGGACGTCCGTCAGGACAAAAAAATTTCGGATTTCTCTTTTTTTGATTATTTTAACAAGTGTAGACTCTTGAGGAACATATTCACTTAACTTTTCATATTGAGTGTCATTGATAAAAGATTTAAAAATCAAGTGAAGATTTTGTTACATCGAAAATAATTTTTATGAGAGCGTTTTCATGAAAAGTTTATCTTGTGCATAAAAATTTAACTTACGAGCTTTTAGTGATTTATTGCTAAGAATTAAAGCATTTTACCTTTACATATGGATTAAAAGCATATAAGTGTGATGTCTTCAAAGAATGCATGATTCGTCGTGAATGCTTCGATTGATTTGACGTGATTTGCTCGGCTTCCATCTCGTTTTTCATGATCATAAGTTGTGAGTCTTTTGGTAGCAATCATTTTGTCTTCAATTAATCAATTTTGCCACAATAGCTATAAAGATTTAAATCAATTGTTAGAGATAAATCAGTTTGTCTGTTATAATCAAAACACGAGATCGATCAATTGGTCAACAATGATATCCCCTTATTGGATCGCAACATGAGATTTTCACTATAGCAAGTGAAGGTACGTACTGTTCTTGCGCAAATGGATTTGGATGATGCCTTGTTAGGCTTTGATAAAATGCTTTCAACCTGAACGCAGGATGAAAAGCAGTTAGGGATCAAAAAGCCTTGTTACAAGTTCATCTATATCTATCAAATCACATACTTCGGGATGTTCTAAAGGAAAATAGTGCTGCTATTGGAGTAGGTTTGTATGACAAAGAGTTTGACCAAAAATTTACACTTGAAACAACGCTTGTATTCTCACGGGATGTGTGATGGTACGTCAATAGATGATCACCGATCTACATTTAAAGAAATTGTGGTTCATTTAGAAACGTTGGAAGTTAAGTATGATGAGGAGGATTGCTGTCTCCACTCGGTTAAATGCATTCGCCTCTGTCTCTATCTCCACTGTTGGATTTAAACCACTCGAAGGTCCCGATTCACCCTTGACTTCTGTAGAGGCTCAACTGTAAAACCTAACGTTGATGTTGTTGTACTCATTGCCACCTTCGTATTCAACTTTTAGATATACTATCCTCTATAGTCGTAATAGTCTTACTGTGAATGAGGACTATGATGCTTTATTGTAAAAGGAAAAGATAAAACATCTTGTAGTTGGATTTGGGAATCAGGCTGATGGCCTATTTGTTCGTAGAATGAACTAAGATAGGAATTTCAGTGGAAATATGATGGGCAAATTGAAGTCTAGACATATAGAGAAGGTATGTCTCTTTTGTAAAAAGAAGAGACACATTAGAGCGGACTACTACAAATTGAAAAATAAAAATAGAATGACGGATGCTTCTATACAGAGAAGGTATGTCGCTTTTGTAAAAAGAAGAGACACATTAGAGCGGACTGCTACAAATTGAAAAATAAAAATAGAATGACTGATGCTTCTATAGTTAATGGAAAGCAACCTAAAAATAAAGGAGAAGCTAATGTTTTGGAGATGGATACGGTGAAGTAGAACTTCTTGTGATTTCTGACACCTTGTAAAATAGTTGGAGTTGGTATAGTCATGATCAAAATGTTTGATGGAGCTATCATGACATGTTGTAAATCACGTTCCAAAACTGAAAAGGAATCTCATATTTTTTAGTATCCTTGATTCAAAGGAGTACAGAAACACTGATGAAGGTGAAGTTTTGAAGGTAAGTAAATGTGCTCTTGTTATGATGAAGGGACATAAAAGCTTCGTGCGGTTGTGCATTTTGTAGGGTTCCACAGTTATAGGGGATTCAGCAGTTATTACATCTTCCTTGGCAGATGAAAAAGTAACAAAACTTTGATGTATGCAACTTGGGCATATGAGTGAGAATGGTATTGTAAAATTGGGCAGGAGAGAACTTCTTGATGGGCAGAGGTTTGTGAGCATTGTGTCTTTGAAAAACGGAAAGTCGTCAAATTTACCAAAGAAAGACACAAAGGGAAAACTTGAGTATATCCATTCAGATTTTTGGGAACCAACAAGGGTGCCTTCTAAAGGAAGTGTTTATTACTTGTTAGCAGTTATTGATGATTTCTCAAAAAAGACTTGGGTATTATTCTTGAAACAGAAGGGTGATGTCTTTGCAACCTTCAAGAAGTGGAAAAAAATAATTGAGATGCGGACTATGAAGTATGTAAAACGTCTACGAACAAATAATGGGTTGGAATTTTGTTCATATGAATTCAATAGCTTCTGCAAGTCAGAAAGGATCTTGAAATGCTTGACAGTGCCCGAAACTCCCTAGCAAAATGGTGTGGCAGAATGGATGAATAGGACCTTGATGGAAAATGTTCGTTGTATGCTTTCAAATACTGGGTTGCCCACTACAGCTTGTTTTAATCGGTCACCCTTAGTTTCCATTGAGAAAAAGACACCTGGAGGGGTATGGTCTGGAAATCCTTCTAGTTATTCTGATTTAAAAATATTTGGGTGTTCCACTTATGCTCATGTGAATAATGGAAAGTTAGAGTCTAGGTCTAAAAGTGCATCTTTCTTAGGCATAAATCAGGTGTGAAGGGTTATAAAATGTGGTATCTAGAAACAAGAAATGTGGTGGTTAGTAGAGGTGTAGTGTTTGATGAACTTGCAATGGTTCAAAATTTGCTCTTGGAAATTTTGGAAAAATTGAGCAACGGAATCAAAATACTCGAGTGGAGTTGGAAATTAGTTTAGGGGAGAAAATATTAGTTTCAGATCAATCTAGTTCACAGTTGAATGAGAGATATTTAGCCTAATTTGCCTCCACGACCAATAGCAACACAATATTATATAACGAAGGATAGACCTCGCAAAGAGATTAGACCTCCACGGAAGCATAGAGAGGCAGACTTGGTAGCTTATGCATTGGTTGTGGCTCTCAATGTTGACTCTACCAAAGAGCCTACTACATATACAAAAGCAGTCAGCTACAGTAATTCTAGCAGATGGTTGATTGATATGTAGGAGGAGATGAAATCATTTAATAAAAATAGCACATGGAACTTGGTGAAGTTACCTAAAGATAAAAAGGTTGTTCGTTGCAAGTATGTGTTCAGAGAGTTGAAGATGCTAGATACAAGGCTAGATTGGTAGCTAGGGTTATAGTCAGGTTCCAGATGTTGATTTTACAGATGTGTTCTCACCATTTGTAAAGTATAGCTCAATTCAAGCTTTGCTTGGGATTGTGGCTAAGGATGACTTGGAACTTGAACAGATAGATGTCAAGACAACATTATTGCATGGAGAATTTGAGGAGAACATCTACATGCAACAATTAGAGGGTTTCATAGTTACTGAAAAAGAGAACTATGTGTTCTTGTTGAAGAAGTCCTTGTATGGACTAAAGTAGTCACCGAATAGTTGATATAAGATGTTTGATTCATTAATAACTACTCATAATTTCATTAGAAGTCGTTATTATAGTTGTGTGTACTTCAGAAGTGTGATAATGGATCAGTTACATATCTATTGTTATATGTTGATGATATGCTGATAGCAGCTAAAGATAAAGAAAATGTTAGAAATGTGAAATCTCATATTACTAAAGAGTTTGAGATGAAAAATTTAGGTGCAGCAAGAAAGATTCTTGAAGGATAGAAAAGCTGGTAGAGTGTATTTGAGTCAGAAGAGGTACATTGAGAAGATACATTACAGGTTCAATATGCAGAATGCAAAGCCTGTCAGTACTCCTTTAGCTACCCACTTTAAATTAGCATCTAACTTTTGTGCACACCCAGATTTGGTACATGCAAATAGTGTAGTTAGCATATACATGACAAATCCTGACAAAGAACATTGGAAAATAGTTCAATGAATATTCAGATACTTGAGGGGCTATACTAATGCTTGTTTGCATTTTGGTAGGAATATAAATGTAGTCATGATTATGTTGATTCATATTATGCATGGGATCTTGATAAGAGGAGATCATTTATAGGGTATGTGTTTACCGTTGGAGCTGTGTTATTAGTTGGAAAGTTACTTTGCAAAATACATTAGTATTATCTACAACAGAGATGGAGTACATGGCTATTACAGAGGCATGTAATGAGTCTATGTGGTTGAGGAGTTTGGTTGGTGAAATCAGTGAAGACTTGCAGATTTTTACAGTTTATTGTGATAGTCTGAGTGCTGTCTTTTTTACAAAGGATCAGATGTTTCACGAGAGGAAAAAGCACATTGATGTAAGGTATCACTTTGTATGTACAGTAATTATTCGTGTTGATATTGTAGTGAAAAAGGTTGATACCAAAGAAAATCCTACTAATATGATGACAAAACCACTTCCCATTACCAAGTTTGAGCATTGCTTGAATTTGGTTGATATTTGTCTTTGATTGTAGGGCATTGGGACTTGTGTGAAAGAGGTAGAGTAGTTGTTTGGTGATTTACTAAAGAGCGTGGTTTAATTTCTTACATTGAAATTTGGTTCATGGTGAAGAGTTGTCGAAATATAACCCAAATTCTATTGGGTATTGGTGTTTTAGTTGAAGAGGTCAAATTATGGACCAAATAAAAAAAAATCGGCACATTTCTGCTCGCTGAAAGCCTGTCTCCTGCTCGAACACTCAAAATATGAGCATTGGTGCTCGCTAGGCGTCGCCTGCCGCTCGAGTAGCAGAGTCACCACTCGCTTGGCACCTACCTAGCGCTCAAGCTGCGATTTTTTCTAGCACAGGTCCGTTTCGCATTTTAAAACGTTTTTTACACTCAAATCCTTCTAAAACTCTATGTTTAGGATTTATATATAAAAATCACGACTTATAAACATAACATAATATTCATAGAGCCTTGAGAGAGTTTTAGATCTTGATTGATAGTATTCAAAGTGTAATTATGTGTAGCATAGACATTCGTGTTACATCCACGTATAGGGATTCAAATCACAGACTGCATTAGCAACTCAGATCATTGAACTCGTGTGCATGATCGATCTGCAAACGCTAATATCAATTTGAAATTGGCCCCTTACTAGTCCTTGATTTTATGTTTCTAATATCCCGTAAGTGGATAGTATCGTATACAATTAATAAAGTGGACGAGAATCCAAGTATCGATTCCACGAGTAATAAGTATCTAATCTAGCTTTCAATTAACCTTATTATCAAATAACACACAATTAAGATAAGGTGGATAGTTTATATTAGCAGCCTATAATTGATTTAATTAGCTACTAATCTAACTAAGGGGTACGAAATGTTTATGAAACTCAAGTAAATATAAAGCACTAGTACCCCAAATCCCCCTACATTCTTCCGTCTTAATATCAATTCTACAATTTGACTTTCATTTGGACATTAGGATCAATTTTCATAATTTATCAAATGGTCTCTCTCATTTAGAATTGGATTTATCCTATCATATGACCCAATAATATTCCTAGCCTGAATGCGAACAAATGAAGATGTATAAAATCAAATCAACATTCAATGGGATCATGCAAAGCTTATACAACTATTTCTAATATCTATATGACCTCATAATGATTGTTGCTTGTGCTCAATTCCTATTATTTCTCTCAAATGTCAATAGAAATCATACATCAATTAATCCGAAAGTATTAAACTCTGAACAACCATCCAAACCAAACAAACATTTAAGCGTCAATTCCGAAATTTAATATAAAACATCAACACATAGGATTAAACGTTATTCTAGCATCTATATAACTAGTCAAGCATCATAAGATTAAAAGAACACAAGATAAATAGATACAACATCACTTAAAATTTAAAGATTTAGAAAGAAAGATGAAAACAATCTTGAATTCTTTTAATTGTTCTTATCTCCTTAGATGTCTATTTGTTCTTTTTTCACTTCAAGCAATAATGTATGAAAAATATGATAAGGATACGTCTTGTATCAAAAGCTTCTTCAGAGCTTTACAAAGAATACATCAATTTCTATCAATTACTCTCTTTAAATCTATGGAATATGTAGATCATATGTACAAGAGCCCTCAGCCTTACTCTCTTGAATTCTAGTTGAAAAGTTGTATTTATAGGCTAGGAATTAGGTCAAAAATCGTGTTCCTATTGCTTTCCAATAATAGGTTGAATCAAATAATGAAGCCAAATCTTTTATGCCGAAATAGCCTATGCCATCATACAAGCAAGCAGTTTAAGTTGCATGTACTGCAGTGGCAGCCCAAGGCACAGTACTTTTCCTCGTTTACATTTTAGTCCCTAACTTCCTTCTTTGGTTCATCTTGATTCCTTTTTATTTATATCATAGGTCATTTATCTTCTAATCTTCACAAGTTAGTCCTCATCATTCTTCAATTATCTGTAATTGATGTGATACAAGTTTTGAAAGTTTGTAATTAAGTCTCCAAACTTTCCCAACGTTGGATTTCGCTCTTGAAACTTGTGATTCTCCTCTAATATCTTCATAATGTGCTAAATGATCAATTACAATCAGATTGATCATCAATTACTTCGAATCAATTCCAACTAAGCTCCAATTTCACGTCTTCCAGGCTAATTGTATCCAAGTCATAGTTTTTACCTACAACTAATATAATTTATACTAAATTATTTAGATATACATTTAATTAGTAATAAATAATCAAGTATAAAAACCCAAGTAAAATATAAACTACACTTATTACACCTTCAAACTTAAACTCTTGATATTCCCGAGCAAGACTATTTGTTGAACACACAAGCAAAGAAACATAAATATCAATGCATTAGAAAACTTTGTCAAACTCGCTTCAAGTATTGAAATGGTTTTACAACTTATAAAAATTTCATAAGTAATGTTACCAAAACTAATTTTCACTTATTCAATGCTCGATCTATGTGTGCGCACATAGTAAATCTAATTTAATTGGCTATTTTCTCAACTCTCAATAGTCAAATATCTCATTTCTCTCTCATATGGTACACACACCCAAACTATTTCTTCAATCTCTCACCCTTAGTGTTTGTTCCAAGATTGATTTCACAACACTCATTCGTTTGTTGCTCAATTTTGGTTGGATTTTACAAATTAAAGTTATTACCTCGATATGTGATAATTCTCTCTATGTTTGATGTCTCAGCATCTAAGCTTTAACTAGGATAATATATCTCACTAAAAACCTAGATCCACAATTAAGTATCCATGGCGTAGCTAGATACATTGACTATAGTTGTTTTGCCACAATCTCAACGGACTTTAGTAAGTTTTTCTTCTCTTTTTTCATTGTGTCACTTCTTCTATTTTTAGAGTCTTTTAGTTGGTTTTCAAAGGTAGTTTTCACTTTGCACTATAGACATCATTCTTTCTCGATAGATCGTTTCATAAAAATTGATAATGAATAGGGTCTGTAAACTTAAGAATAACTCCGCACTACAATGTAGGTAACTTTTTTCTATGTGGCATAACTAGTGTATCACCATTTATTTTTTGGGACAAGTAATTTGGATCAAAATCTTAGTGTATGGTTACTACCGAGGTTCCATCTGTTAGCCAAAAATATCCACACAAATTTTTGACAAGTATGGAATCAACACAAATCTAAATAGTCCCCAAGCGCGAAATTTGTTCTCTATAAGAATGAAGTTAAAAATCAACTCAATAAGAAAATTAAGGTGTCGAAAAGTTGATTATGAAATACTATTTGCTGAATTCTTTGCACAATGTGAAATCACACATGAAACCTAAGCACCTTACTCACCCTAGTAAAATAGTGTTGCAGAAAGAAAAAATCTTACTTCAAAAGAAAAAATGAATCAAATTTTAGTAAGTTTGGGATTACCTCATAACATGTGGGAGAGAAATTGTGTTGTTAGGAAATTACCTTTCAAATAAGGTATCGCAAAAAAAAAAAAAAAAACGTCCATATGAGTTATGGAAATGAATGAAGTATTCCTATAAATACTTACGAGTGTGGGGTATCTTACCAAAGTAGGTGTACCTATACCAAAGAATGTGAAAATAAGACCAAAGTAGCATTACAAAGTTCGCTGAGACCTCATTTTCCTTGATTTCCTTTGAGAATGGTAGGTTATTTCGGCATTTTCCAAATCTCAAGAGTGTACTAATTTCTTTTCATTGAATTTAAGGTTGTGAGAACAAGACTCCCTGTACCACAAATGGCGTGATTCACTCTTCTTATTGTGGTGGCTACTGGGGTTGTGAAAGGGTATTCACAAAGAATTATCATCCCTACTAATCCTATCGGAGACACTGATGGACCTTAGGGTTTCAATTATAATCAAAGAGGTAAGTATTCGATGTCTTAAGTTATGGAAAATAGGTGGTGTCCATCGTGATGAACCGTCCTGAGATCAATAACTTCATCCCAAGAGGGACCACGACGGACTTCGTTGACTATGACTTCTTTTACTACCAGATAGAGCATGCCATTGTTGTAAGTTTTCTAGCATAGCTTTCTCCCTCAACTAGTGGACGTCTTTACCGACATTGTTCTTCCAACAATTTTTCCTTCTCCAATAATGGGTGACACGATGAAGAACCATACCCGTTGGACCTTCGAGTGGTTGGATAATACTATGGTTTCATTAATACTATCGTCCACCAGGATCGAGAAAGATATGCTTTACTTTGGACCTTTCACAACTTGCTTCTCACGCTTTCTCGTGGTTCAACAGTGTCATTTCCCACAGTCAGTGCCAACTTCTTGATTTCAAAAATTAGCACGACCTTGCTTTAATAGATCTCCAACCACATCTATTAGGGGGGTAAGCGGTCCAGTTTTACTAGTTTTTGACAGATTTTCAAACCAAACCGTTCAAACCGAATTGAGAAAAACTCAAACCTAAACC
>CAIGRT010059109.1:0-10550 GCA_903798405.1 Fraxinus platypoda | reverse complement strand
GATGAGTTAATTATATTATATTAGAATTAAATATTTAATAATAAATTAATTTATTTCATAAATAAAAATTTAAAAATTTTTAATAAAAATCTGATTTTGGAAATTTCAAACTTGTTTTCTTATTTTTGAAATAGGTTAAACTTATTTTCTTGAATATGAAATCTTCCCAAAAATATATTTTGGTTCTTCTGATTAGAAACATACTACTTTATTTTGGTTCTTCTGATTTTTCTTTTCCACTGTTAAACTTTTATATATGCTTTGGAAAGCGACCCCTATCGGTGTCTAATTACTAACCTTGAAAAGAAAGTAAAAATTTCTTTAATCCTTCACATAATTGAAGTTGAATATTGGATGTCTTTGTAGTTGAGGGCATATTTATTCTCTGGCATAACTTATAAATACAGCAATATAAAGGCTGGATCGTTCACAAGACGCAATTTAATGTTGTGGGGTTTACCCCTACCGGTCTATTCGGCCATTTATAAACCGTCTATTGTTTCTACATCTACTTTGTTACTTCACATAATAGTAAAATTTGACCGTAGACTAGAAAATACGATGATCTTGAAACGATTGTGTAATAATAAGCTTTGGTTGTTCTGTGTCCAAAATCATTAAATCGAGTTGTATTGACGGGTGTTAATAGTTGGTTTAGTATGTCGTCAAATTCATGGATGTAAGGGTCGGGGAAGGGCAACCCATTCATCAATTCTTGGTGTCGTGGCATGTACATACATATACTTATCAATTAATCACGCTCAAGATCTTAGTGCCATACTAACTTAAATTTGTTGGTTGAGGCTCTACAAATTTCCAACGGCCTTCTTAAAGTTTGGCTACAATTTTTTTGACATCCACTTCTCAATCTATAAATACCCCAAGAAATCAACACCGTCAATCACATCACAACTTTATCGAAATTCGACTTTCCACTTCTTTCTTATTCAACATCATTATTGAAGAGAGTTGATCATGGGTGCTATTACTGTCACCGAGGAGTTCACCAGTCCTGTCTCCGCCTTGAGACTGTTCAAGGCCTTGATCCTTGATGCCGATAACCTTATTCCCAAGATTGCTCCTCAGGCTATTAAAAATGTCGAGAAAATTGAAGGCGATGGAGGCCCTGGAACCATTAAGCAAATGAATTTTGCTGAAGGCCTGCTACTTAATCTACACTGTTAAATTCCTATAACATTTTAACTAGATAACTTATCAAGTTAATATATATCTTCTTTTTTGTCCACTTAACATTTGCAGGTAGCGAATTCAAGTACGTGAAGCATAGGATCGATGCACTAGACAAGGAAAACATGAGTTACTCGTACACATTGATAGAAGGTGATGCGTTGATGAACATACTTGAGTCGATTTCTTATGAGATTAAGATCGAATCCACTCCCGAGGGAGGAACCAAGGGTAAAAATGCTAGCACATACAACACTAAACCGGGTGTGGAAATCAAAGAAGAGGATATTAAGGCTGGTAAAGAGAAGGCTGCTGGTGTGTTCAAGGCTGTGGAAGCTTACCTCTTGGCAAATCCTGATGCCTATGTTAATTAATGGTGCCTTACGATATTTATGGCACAAATCTTTCAATATGTATGCTTTTTTGCTTATCTTATAATTCCCTAAGCCAGAAGTAAATTCTTGGCTGGATATAAGCAGTTCTAATGATAAAAATGAATAAGTTGTGTTCTTCTATAAGTGAGAAATGATGAATACGAGGAAATATGCACGAAAAAACTCGATGATTCGAACAGAATAAAAGGAATTTGGACTCATTGATTTAGGTAGAATATCGAAAATTTAGATAGACGATCGAGTTTTTATTCAACAAGTCCCCTCCTTTTAGCCGACACTAGGGTCGTATTATTGTATGTAATCAAAACCCTATTGCAAGAAAAAGAAGTCATATTTCCATGACAAAAATTAGTGCAAGTGGAAAATCTAAAAATTACTATAAGAATACTAAAATACTAAAACACTGAATTACCAAACACAAACCCTAAATTCGAAAAAAAAAACAAAAAAACAATATAATGTACCTATGAGCCCTTAAACAAATGGAATTTGCCCCAACTCCGAAACGAAAATGATAGCATATTAGAAGTTTGAGTTCGAACTAGAACAATGTGAAATTTCAGTTTAGAGATAATCTGCTTCTCTTGCTGAAATAAGGGGAATGAAAACCTTAAAAGGCTCATGAAAATAAATGCCAAGTTTAACCCTATTTTATGAGGGTTTCAAAGTCAATTTCAAATTGGCGCAACGCGAAACAAGGAATTCAAGCAAAAATCTTAAGAATACAAATTTTGGAATCCTCCAAATTTTGAAAAATTAAACTTACGAATTTTATTAATGAAAAATAATCACAAACAATGAGACAATCCTTTATTTATAAGGATTTACAGGAAAATCTAGTTTAAACAAATTAAAATTAAAAAGAATTTGAAATAAACTAAATGATAAAAATAGCACTAAAACTTTAAAAATAAGTTTTCGATTCCTAAATGAACTCGGATGAACAAATTCCATCGTATATCACGGCACGACAATGAGTTTTACTCATATCTTTGTCCTCTTTCCGAAATAGTATTATAAGCCCAAACCAAAATTCGGATGTTCTTTCTACACTATTACTTTTGAACCGTGCTGCTCTGCCAGGTCGGTAAAAGACCTGGCAGAGCAAATGTGTCTTGGGGGGGGGGTTTATAAAACATTTGGGGGGGGGTTTTTTTAATGAGGTGGGTCCTCGGGACCCACCTCATGTGAGACAACAACTCTACNGAGCTGCTGTGCCGAGTCGGTAAAAGACCTGACACAGAAATGTGAGATGGGGTGGGTGGGTGTTTTTACATCTTTGGGGGGTTTTTTTAATGAGGTGGGTCCTCGGGACCCACCTCATGTGAGACAACAACTCTACCAGGCCTTTTACAGGCCTGGTAGAGTAGCAAAATTCATTACTTTTTCCTCATTTTGATCCAATTCTTCAACAATATGTTCTACATCACAAATGCATATTCAACACATGATCCAGGGTTGAGTTTTCTTCCATTTATACAAGTTTAGGCAATTTTATTGATGTAGGCAGAAGCATATAATAATGGACGAATATGCAATTTACTCCTCGTTGATTCCATTCGACAGATCGAATTTCTAGTTTTCTTTTTCTTTTCTTTTTTGTTAATAAGATTATTAGAAAATTAAACATCAAATACTTGTTAATTTGAAGTCTTGAAATTCATGTGCAAATCAATGAGTATTTCGATCTAAATTGGAGAAAAACTCACAATTATTTTAATTTTTGGAGCTTGTTTGAGCCCCATTATAATTTAAAAATATATTTTAGAATAGTAAATTGATAGAGAACATATAGTTAAAAAATAAGGAAAAATTTTGAATTTACGTGTAATATTATTTTCTCGAAAAATGTGTGGCTAAAAAAAGAGAAAAATATATTTTGAAAATAATGGGAGTCAAACGGGGCTTGATAAAAAAAAAAAAAAATTCAATTAAAACTGACTGGGTCATTCATAGCCTGTTTAGTGTGTGCCTAGTAGGGTTTGGGCCTTTGGGGAGTTCAAAAGCACTTCTATTTGAAAAATACATAGTTTGGTTGCGGTAAAAAAACTGTACTTAAATGGAAAAAAATAGCCTTTTTAACGTTATTTTAGAGAAGCTCAAAAATGGAAAGCTAAATTTGCATTAATTAATTAATTTATGGTAAATACCAAATATTTAATTTTTCTACTCATCAATTTTTAATAATTTAAATATTCTTTTTGAATGGTTAAAATGACATTTTTATTATAATTTTTTATTTAATATTATTTTTCATTGTTAATTCACGATAATATATTTTAAAAATTAAATTTAAGATGATATAAGAAATTTTAATATTTCACATATTTTATTATAGCTAATATTAATGTGTCATTTTTTAAAGTATAAAATAGTTAAATTTTTAATAATACAATTTATAATATAAAAAATTGTGCCACGAGAATTTAATTACATAGATTTTATATAGCCTATGCTTGGCTCCATATTCTTAAAAACTCATTTTCGACTACATTCTTTTCTACAAAATAATTTATATGGAAATCGAAATTTTTTCCTTATTTTTAAACCATACATTTTTTTAAAAAATCATTATTTCAAAACACATTAACTTACAAACATGGGGTTCAAACATGAGCATAATAAAAATAATAATAATTATCAAGTATGTAGAATAATAATAAAAGGATTAATGGTGACCCTCCTCTCACATGAGGCGCGGCCCCCACATGTATTAAATAATGCCGACCCGTGGCCCCCACCTCCTATTGTGAGTGGGGTGTAAAAGATTTGGTAAAAAAATTCGGTATATGTAGCAAGCTCCATAATAAAAAGCACTCACTTTTTTAGTAAAGCTATCAAACAATTAAAGAAAACACTCAATGCCCCGGCTCAATGACCGGGGCATAGACACAGCTCAACAATTAATTTAAAGTTCACATAACAATAATCATCAACTTTTTGGTAACGGTACTTTATGAAAAAACTCTATTGCGCCTATTATAAAAGCTCCACTCGCATCAGCAGTATTCAACATAAACCTAATTCCTAAAAACTTAAATTGCAATTAAAGCCCCCACCTCCTATAAAATAGTAAAAGACACTCATGATTAAATAATTAAAAAAGATAAAATTAACAGAGTTATTAAGCCCCCTTTTAACAACCATTACTTCAAAACATTTTATTCTACGTATTTATTTTCATTCACATTTATATAATAAAATATTCTGTACGTATCCAAAAAAAAAAATTCTTAATTTTTAAGCACACATCCATCAAAAAATCACTATTCAAAATATAATTTTAATCAATTAATGGATTTGTGTCTTTTTAATTGCAGCTAGTCCTTTTAGATATGTGAAGCATAGAATTGATGATCTTGACAAGGAAAAGTGGACATTTAAGTTCACTATGATTGAAGGGGATGCACTTATGGACAAGCTGGAAAAAATCACTTAACCATATGGGTATGGAGGATGTGTGTGTAAGATTTCAAGTGAATACCATACAAAAGAGAATGTGGAGATCAAAGAAGAAGATATTGAGTTTGGAAAAGATAGGGCTATAGGCATGTATGAAGTTGTGGAAGCCTATCTTTTGGTACACCCTCGTGCATATACTTGATCATCTTCATGTGTGATTTTCAAGTTTTTGTTTTTGCTTGTTCAAATTAATTTCTCTAGTCAAAAGTTTTGTATAATATGATGTCTTTGATTCGAATAATTGGTTTATTGGTTCTATGTATGGTTTTATGAATCTCAGTGATGCGTCTAATTATTATCTATTGATCAAGTCTTAACGAGGAAAAAAAATCAATTCATCAAGTCTCCCAATCCATCGATGTGTTGGTATATTACAAGGAGATCGATGAAGGAGCAGGAAGTATCGAGCAAGCCAACTTCACCGAATGTAAGCAATAATAGCGTGCCAAGTGCTAAGTGCAAATTGAATTTATTTTCTGTTAAAAACCTAATACATGCACAAATTTCATAAACTAGTGGTTGGGGGATACCTAAACCTACGTTTGTTTAAATTTTCAACAATAAGTTCTAATCGTGTCATCGAACAAAATTCATATTCAAATGATTTTAGCATGCCCAAAAATTTTGACTTTCTTTCCTTTTTGTCATTTTAAGTTTGTTAAAACCCGGACACACGACCTAGACAACGATAATTTTGTCTAACCTTGAGTTTATAACCTATGAAATTAAGTATGAGGAAGGCAGCAATGGTAGTGGCAGTTGTAAGATGAATAGTGAATACCATAACATTGGCAATTTGGAGGTCAATGAAGAAAAATCAAGGCAGGCAAAGACAGTGCCATGGGCATATACAAAGTTCTTGAAGCCTACATCTTGAACTTGAAGTTCTATCTTAAAATGTTAACTTCGATTTGAGATTTATCCTTAAACATATTTCGTAAAATAATGACTCGTTCGAGCATATTAATTTTAAAATCTGATTGCTCATTTCGAGTCTTACCATGATCAAATTCCTCTTTGAAACTTAATTACTAGACTCTAATATCATATTGACTCGGATAGATCAAACTCGAGGTGAGATTTATCATTAGTAGTTTACTAATTTGATGTGTTATTGTCATTTGTGAAAATATATATTGTACGCATTATTTTATTACATTGGTCTCTTTGTTGTTACAAAATGATTCCTGAATAGTGGATATGTACCCTTCAATCGTAAAGCTACTTTCATTTGATTGACCATTGGATGGATGAATATAACCTTGTGCTCTCACTACATTTTCTTTTCTTTTCCATGGTCGTCTTGGATACAAACGTAATTCATACATAGCCAGACAACCATCCAAATTAAAGCAAAAATATTCCCATCAACATTCTAGGGTCCAAATAAAACACCCGAACTAGGGACCAGGGAGTGAACCCACGACATGACACTGATTTCAAAAAGTTAGCTAATCAAACCAATCAGATTGTAAATGAGGGATTTCGTTCTTGAGTTCAAGTTTTCTCAGCGTCATACACGTATCGATCATTTGATACTACGACATACTATAATTGGCAAAAAATAGTATGCAAAGTGGAATCACACGCCCATTCTGGGACTAGTAGGAAGACGAATTCTGAATCTTACGCAGATAATTAAACTAAAAGATTAAAGAAAGTAGCATAACAGGGAACCATTTTTCTTTGTATATAGACTCATAAAGCGTATATAGAAGGCCTAGACTGTATGTACACACAGACTTTACAGGTGCTAAGATCCAAAGTAGAGAGGAGCAAAACTCTACACTTTCGTGTTCAGATCATTGTCCCAGTGAGTAGGTGAAAGTTTTTCGTAATCTTTTTCTATTCTTAGAGGGAGAATATATGGAGCATGTGGCTTTCAAAAAGACAGCACATGAAGTAAATTACTCTTACTGGACAACAATTAAGGAAAAGAAGTTAAAATGTTGTCATCTACGAAGTAGTGTACAACATACCGTGAGTTTTATGATCTTATAACTTTAAAGAAATAATTTTGAAATTCCATGGCTGTATGCACTCCACAGGCACTGCTGAATAAGGGCGCAAAATAAATTCTTGTCCAAGGCATGCCACCTACAGGGTGCCTAACACTGTCCATGGCACTGGCTCCTACAGATGACAGAGATGATCTGGGGGTGTGTAGGCAGTTTAAATAAGTTAGCATACCTTCACAACACAATCCTCCAAGCCAAGTTGAATGATTTCAGAAAAAAGTTCCCGCAATCAGTCATTGTTCATGCAGACTACTGGAATGCCTATGCGAATATCGTAAAAAATGCAAAGAATTATGGCTTCAAAGAGCTCTTCAAAGTCTGCTGCGGGTCGGGTGGGGGAATGTACAACTTTGACGTGTTCGGTACGTGTGGCTCACCGGCGTCCACGGCCTGCGCCAACCCTTCTCAGTACATTAACTGGGACGGAGTTCATCTTACCAAAGCGATGTACACTGTGTTGGCAGACTCTTTTCTCAATGGGACATTTTGTCATCCACCTTTCAGTCATTTACTAAGCAAGAAACTGCAATTAGGCTGATTGTAAAATCCACATAGATTGGATCAAGTGATGTGTCTGTTACTAATAGTCTTATATTGTGATGTTGAGATTGTTGTGCGTTTTGAGAAGTAATATTTTTGAGAATGTTAGGTTAAATTCCATGTGAAAATTATTTTATTCAAATAACGTGTAATTGAAAATGAATTCGAGCGAATGAGTTTTAAAATACCTAGCAGAGGCTAAGTTTTTCGAACGGGAAGTCAATTGACAATGGGAGTTTTGAAAAATAAATTTGGGGGGACAATATATTTTCTAAAACACTTTGCTACTTAAGACGAAGCTAAAGTCAACAACTCATTGTATAAATATTGTTAAGAAACATTTAGTACGACACATTTTTGTGTCGTTTGAGAACTTAAAGAAATATTTATGTTTATACTAACTGGAGGTTCAAGGTGATCAAATTTTACGTGGCAACCCTTTCACTTGGCATCGTGGCTTCACTAATTTGAATTTCCCCTTGCTCGATAGAAGGACTAGTGCCTTGAAGTAATAAGGGGTCCATTGGCAAGGCTTTTGAAAAGTCAAAATAAGGTTTTGAGACACAATATCAGCTTTTGGATCCGTTTGTCTAATTTTATGAAAGTGTTTTTGTTAACTAGAAGATCTTTTGGATGAAGATGGTCCAACATGATTTTTTTCTAAAAGCACTTCTAAATAGGAAATACTTTTAAAAATTAGTTTTCAAACAAAAATTAAATTAACTTCCTTAAAAAAAAATTATATATGAAGCAAAAGTAAAAGTCATGTCAAACGTGCCATAAATATGATAAAAATAAAAAAATTAATATTCTTTAGTAAAAATTGACAAAATATAAAAATTTATGAAATTCATAACTTATATGATTAAAATTAAATGTTGACTTTTAGATTTTAATCAAAAAATTTATCTAATGTAAACAGAACTAACACTATCAAAGTTAGTGCTGATTGATTCCCATTAATTGAAAAAAAATGGATTTTTGAATAGGGAGAATTGGCTAAGGTACCAAACCTTTTATTTAGGAGCAGACTTGATTCAAACATTTCATTTATGTCAGCCAACGTACCGAACTTTTAAAAAATTTGCAAACGAAGTCCAAAATGACGGTTTCGTCATTTGACCCAAAAAACCTTTAGTTGACCCCAAAAATGAAAAAAAATATAATTTTGACCAAATAAGGCTAGGACATTTTGGGTAGAACACATTTCCTTTATTAAATCTTTAAAAAAAAAGGACAAAACCACGACCACCTGCCCCCACCTCCTTCTTCGCCAACCCCCTCAACCCAAAACCAAAATCACCCCTACTCAGCTATTGGTCGCCACGGCGATCATTGGCATCACCGTCTCAATGCCGGCACAAGAACAATAATATTTGTTTTCTATTTTTATAGAAATATTAGAAACAAAAAAATAAAATAAAATAAAAATTGGTAGCTATAGCTTTGGAGCTTGTAGATCTGAAAATGGAGTTTGAAACAAGAAAATGGAAAAGACTAGAAATTATTGGGGGTAAGAGAGTGAGTAAATTATTGAATATATTGTGTTGACCTAAAAAAATGAGCTCAACAGATGTTGGGCCCACTCTTGCCACGTCAAGTGCTATTTCAGCGTGTTATTATCGGAACAATAATGGTAACTGGTTGGAAATGGACGTGGGAGGCACTTTATGGTTAGAGACAAAAATGTTCAAGCTCCGACGGTGTTGAACGAAGACAATCGCGCTAACAACGACTACCGAGCAAAGTTCCCCAGATAATCCTTCGCCAGCATTGATAGGAATATGTGGAAGGATCGATAGAGAACTTGTATTGGAATCACTATATCTTATGTTCGGATTGATGTTCAACAATATTGAAGAAATCACTCAATATTTCACTAAGTGTTTTTCTCCCTCTCTCAAGAGTTTAAGTATCTATATATATCATTTCTTCATTACAAGAGAGCCCCACCCCCGTTACTTACAGAGATAACATATTTATACTATCTTGGCCAATGTGGTGATCGTTAGATTAGGATCACGTGGCCTCATCTCCTACATTCGGACGTCACATTATTGTCCATTCATACAATTAATACATTGATAAGAGGTCAGTTGCTCTACATAATATGCTGACACACTGACAAACTTTATTACATACGTTACATCAATCACTTCTAGGAGATCTTCGAATCTGTAGCATGGGACAACGTCAACTTATGGACTTCAGATGGTTTTAGAGCCTTGGAGAGCTTCATAGAGCCTCAGCATAAGTTGTAGTGTTTCGTCTTGAGGTAGTAGTTCGACATGGACTCTAGATTTTGGTGTAAGGGCTTCGATCTTGTTTGACTTTTCCATCATTTGACCTTGTGACCCTGCCTCTGGCTTTCTTGTTGACTTCCTGCCCACGTGGCTTTTCCACGTGACACTTTTCCTTGAGCATCGGAATCGAGGCGTAACATATTGGAGTACATCTCATATGATCCACTTTCCAAATAGCTTTAAATTGAAAAATGGGTGTAAAGAAAAAGCCACAAAAATGTCCACAAAATCGTTTTCAACCACGCCTTTTCTGTTATCCAATATCTTCACCAGATTATCTGCCTAAGGCTACCACCCAATTAGTAGCAAATCCAAAATTTAAAACAGAGTCGAGGGTGTCCTCTCCATCGCCAAGAAAAATCGTCGATGCAGTAAAGTGCAAAATTTCTGGTCTGCAAGTGAAGAATGCCTTCAACACTAATTCCGTAATATGTAATGAATCTCAAAGAACGTGATTGTAGAAACTGTGGTCTAAATATATCTCAACAATGGTATCCCATAATGGGAACTTTAACAATGACCAATTTAATACTCTCAATTCAAAATTCAACAATAATTTACAATGTAATTTCGAAATGTGACTGCGGTATTCACCCTTTGAATAGTTCTCTGCTCGACTCACAACGATGGAAAGAGGTGGCGTC
>CAIGRT010059103.1:0-20070 GCA_903798405.1 Fraxinus platypoda | reverse complement strand
CCACAACCACCATTACTAACGTCGCAAACACAGCCTCACCAATCGACGGAAAACCAAAAACCATGACAATCTCCAACACCAACAATATCGCCGCCACCACCATAAAAATTATTAGATCCACAGATGAGTCATTGAATCTAATACGTGAGACTGCTGAAAGAGGAGAACCAGTCAAAGACTTAGGGTTATTGTCGATCTGTTGTCGATTATTCTAGGTTTGAAATTAGGGAAGGCGTTAGCATCTAGGGCAAGGGGGAAGTTTATCTTGGCTTTAGGTCCACGGAGGGAAAAGGCAGCAGCGTCACAAGCTCGGGCAGCTTCAACAGCAGAATCAAAGGTGCCGAGCCAGATACGGACTTTCTTTAGCGGGTCTCTAATCTCCGCAGCAAATTTTCCCCATGGCCGTTTTCTCACTCCCCTGAATCTTATCCCATCAGATCCTCCAGATTCATTAGCTTCTCCTCCGTTCACCGCCCTCCCCGTGTGGTGCTGACGTGGGAAGGGGTTTAAGGTTTTTTTAGGCGACGGTGGCCTTCCCGACGGCTGCGATTTTGGACGAAGAGAGGGGAGGGAGAGAGAAAGAGAGAGAGAGAGAGAGAGAGAGAGAGAGAGAGAGAGAGTAGTGGGTGTGTGTAAGATATAGAGAGAGAAAAGAGACTGTGGTGAGAGAGAGTAGATGAGAGGAAAGAAATTCATTTTAGGGTTTGGATGGGTAGATAGGGTAGGGGGTGTGTATATAAATTAATTTATATTATTATTAATATAAAAAAAAATTGTATCTATATATAAAATATTTGACTTTTGAAAACTAAAACTTAAAATCTGATTTTAGAATTTAGATCTCCAAACGTAAGGAATTGAGTAATTTTCACTTAAAAATATTTTTTGCTTTTTATTTTGTGCATAAAGATTCTTTTGTCCGTGTTAAAAAAATTTAAAGGATCAATGCAGCAATATTAAAACATTATATTACGCTATTTTAATAAAATAAATTTTAAAAATTTAAAAATTACATATTTCTACAAATATAACTTGTTTGATTAAAAGTAATTAATAACCAATTCAAATGTATGCTTTAGAATAATTTAATAAAGCCAATCGAAAAAACAAATAAAAGTTTAAATTTCTTTCCTATACGAGATTACGATACAACATAGAATTTTAGTGATGTTGGATCTTACCTTACTTTTACATTATTATTTAGAATTGTCATATCATACATTATCCATTTTACAATTGATAATCTGATTTCGAAGTCAAATTTTAGATCGAATTTTTTTTTTTCTAAATAAAAAGAATCAATTTTAACATATATATTTTTTTCTGCAAAAGATAAAAAAAAATTATTTAATCTGAAAATAACATTTTTTGTAGCCCCTCTAGAATATAAAATATATCTATTCTCACTATCCCCATAGCGTACGAGATATATGTACGCATTTTGATTGGGATCGTATCGAGGGGAATGAATCTAGCCATATTATATATCCCTTACTACTTCCTCAACGTGGTTTAAAAGGCAGGCTGGTGGCCTTCTCTTTAGGAAATGAAAAATGCCAAAATAGGCATGGCGTTTCGCCCAAATAAATATATTTCTACAATCATAATAATTGGCATCCCGAAATGCTTTTTAGAAATGCCCAAAAAATATCATATCCGTAAAGCAAAAACATATATGCGCTCCTATGAACATGGAAAATATATTGGATGCGTCGATTCGTATAGAAATTATCAAGTTATCCAAAACTATTTAGTCAAAACAGGAATTCATTTTGACCAAACCATCCAGTTTTCTTTGCTTATTGCGAGGCATATCTTATTTCAAAATTCATCGACTGACTTGACTGGAATTAGGAAGGGTTATACCCTTCAATGAAATGACCAGAACCTAACAAAAGCGTTTTCAACGAAACTATGGACGAATGATGAGGCAACAACAGGGATCGTCACGTCCCAAGGCACCTAAATTGCTTGAGGTGGCTAACAAAAATGTTCTTAAAGATAATAAAGAGGCTAGTATGGGCGAATCAATGGAAGAGTTACCAGAAAGTTCTTCTGGGAGATCAAAATTTGAGCGTGGAAAGAATGATGAAGATGAAAAAGATCCAGGGCAACCCCTCACTATTCAATTTGGTACACTACCTCATTTTATGGCTAATAATTATTTACTAGCCAATGAGTTCAAAAGTAAGGAAAATGAAGAGGAAGAAAGTGAAGATAATGAGGAAGAAGCGTATGTGTTGGAATGTGAAGAAGACCAAACATCTCAGGAGTTATATGATGAAGAAGATGACTGATAAGTGTGTAAAAACACACTTATTCGGCACTTTTCTGGATTTAATTAGAATTGATATTGAGTATATTTCTATGCATAATTGTGTAATTGAGATTGAGTATATTTCTATGCATAATTGTGTAAATTTCACTTTTGTAGGCTTAAACCCGAATTGACGAAGAACGGAGCGAAAAAGGAAGAAAATGGACTTAAAGTGTATCGAATGGTGTAGTTGGGGACTAAATTGCATAAGTCAGAAAGATGAAGGACTTGATGTGCAATTTATAAAGGGCCTACTTAAAATGAAAGTCAAAATCCAAGGACCAAATTGTACTAAATCAAAGTTGAGGGACTATTTTAATTATCTTTCAAAAGTTCGGGGACTTTGTTGCAATTTTCTTTTGATATTTTGATTGCTTAATGGTTAAGCAATCAAAATATCCTTCCTAGATATATTATAAGTGGCTGGCACGGTTTTAGGGATTTTGGTAGTGAAAATTACTTATTATTATTAGTTTAGTTTTAGTTTTAGTTTTAGTTAGTTTTTTCTCTTTTTTCTCTTCATCTCTTCATCTTTCTTCTTCTTTTCTTTTCTCTTTCTTTTCTTTTTGTTCTTGGCTTGTTTTGGGAGAAGAAAGATTGCTAGCAAGGAGATTAATCATCAAGGAAAACTTGGAGATCCATTGGAGGGGTTCAACTACACTAAAAAATGGTTTTATCTTTACTTTTGAATTCCTTTATTAATTTCCAAGTTTGTAATGTATTGTATCATGAATCTCTTTGTTATTATCTTTATAAAATGAGCTAAGTTTATTGTGTTGGAATTTATGAATTGAACTTAACATAGTTGTTTCATTGATTATCGATTTCAAAATCATAGTGTATTGATCATCATGTTTAAGATTACTTCATTTTTGTGACGACATAGATGTCGTAATTAGGTTTACAGTGTTTTTGGTGACGCTTAAATATCTGTAATTAATATTGATGCGGATGTTGTAAAATGATTGCATATAATAGACCAAAATGATCTGTTCATCTAATTGACGACTAGATGGAATTGTAGGTATTTATGTGATTGTTGATCGATAGCTGCATTAAATAGACCGATATGATCGATACCTCGGATTTGCATTAGTATATCTGTGCGCGTTTAGGTGATCTAGAGATAGACACCTACTCTGAGTGACCCATTGAGCTATTTTCACAAAAATTCATGCAATTGGTTAAGTTGTATCGACATAGAAATATGCGGTATGAATTGATTGATTAGGGTTAATATGCACTCGAAAGAGGGTATTAGCTATCACTGGAAAATCGGGTCTGACTACTTGTTTTGACGATTAGCATTTGTACGTGATCGAATTGACATTAATGAAGCATAGGTTAAGCGAAACATAAATTCCANAAACAGGAGAATCGGGTCTAACTATCGCATTTTGGTAATATGCATCGACACATAATTGGTTCGAGATCAATGAAACGATAGGTTAAGCGACATCGTAAATTCCAACCACACTTTTCCCTCCGAAATTTGCCAAGACACCTTTATTTTCTTATTTTGTAGATTTGTTAGTTTTTATATCCATGTTTTTAAATCTGTGTGTGTATTTTTGTCGTTAAAATTAAAATCGATTAGAGTGCGTAATTCCAAAGTATACATTCCTCGTGGGATCGACAATCCGGACTCTTAAGGTCCACTTTATTACTTGAACGCGACCCGTGCGCTTGCGGCATACGAATTTCATAGCGAACACAACCCAACAATCAGAAGCTGCCAAGCAACTTCATCATAATTGTAACCACATTGAAGAAGCATACAGAACGCAGATTTAGCTTTCTTATCATTCCCTTCATCATACAATCCACAAACAAGCAGCTTATAGGATTCTAAATGAGGTATAAGTCTAAGCTTGAGCATGGTATCAAGTATCTTCATTGCTTCATTGTACATTTTCAACTTGCAGCAACAATTCACCAGTGTGTTATACATATCTCCATTGGGAGCCATTCCACATTGTTTCATATGATCAACCAACCTCCAGGCATCTTCAAGGCGTCCTTCTTGGCAAAGTCCAGTGGTGAGTGCATTATAAGTGCTAAGATTTGGTGAGCAACCATTTTCTCGAAGAGCTTAAGAGCAGTATCATATTCCATTATTTTCCACACATCCACAATATTAATTAAATTTTTATCCATTTTTGGATCAAGTCGTGTTCTACAACTAGTTCCATTCATTTGTTTCTCATGTATGAGATGTTAGATTAAAACAGAGTAGGTATAATGAGATGGTTCACATCTAGCATCAACCATACATTTGAGCGTATCAAAAGCAGGATCTAGTAAACCTGAATGTCCATATCCATCAATTAATACTGTGTAAGCCTTGAAATCTGGTTGCACCCCTTCTACTTCCATTTTGGCCATCATTTCCTCTGCTTCTTTCAACTTCCCTTGGTTGCGGTACGCAACAAGGAATGAAGTTTATGTGCAAACATCAGGTTTATTTCCCAGGGAAACCATCTGATGAAATACCCTATAAGCATGATCAAAGACATATTCATTTAACATTTGCTCAATGAGAATAGTGTAAGTAACAATTGTAGGTTTCACATCTTCTTCCAGCATCTTTTCCAGAATTTTTTCTGCTTCAGGTAGTTTTTTCTCTTTGCACAGCCCACTAATCAGCACATTGTAAGTGTATGAGTTCTGACGGAAGCCTACACTACTCATTCTTTCAAACAAAGTTAGGGCAAAATCGTTCTTTTCTGCCTTACAGAATCCATCAATCAGAGTAGTGTATATAACTTCATTCATATTTACACCATTCTTCTTGAGAGAGAAACATATGTGATAAGCCTTTTCAACCTTCCCACTTTCACATAATGCATCAATGAGAGCACCACAAGTTAACTGGTCAGGAACTACATTTTACTCTTCCATTAACCTGAGCAGCCTAAAAGCGATATCACCCTTTTTACATTGTCCACATACTTATAAGTTAAAAGTGACAAGATTCGGAGACATCTTCTGCTCTAGCATCTTACTAAGAAGTGCAAATGTCTTGTACACTTTTTTTACCTCACAAAATCCAGATATTAACTCATTGTAGGTACGCACATCTGGACGACAATTATTTGATGCCATCATGGCAAATATATCAAAAGCAGCATCAATCAATCCCTTCTTACAGTACCCATCAATCAAAAGCATTAAAAGTCTCCACACTTGGAACCAACCTGTTATCTAACATTTCATTGAACAATCTCCTTGCTTCATCAAGTTTGCCATCTTTACAGTTACCATCAATAACAACCGCGTAAGTGTGAACATTTGGCTCACAACCTTTCTCCTTCATCTCCTGAAACAAGCTCAGAGCTTCCAAACTCCTACCTGAACCATACAATGCACTTTCGAAAATTCGAACATTCTTCGATTGGGAAATATTTTTCCCACTTAGTGTATAGTTACTCGATAAAAATCAAATAAAAGTTTGTAGTTACCCGATTGAGATCATATTAAAGTGTAGTTGTCCGATTGAACAAATACAGTTACATGATTGAATTAGAATGAAAGTATATTTATGATGAAAATAATTTATCCTTTTTATTACATATCAGTCTAACTTCAAATAATCATATTCAAAATGGTTCCCACGCAAATTCGAAGTTGTGATTAAGTATACTTGAGAAAAATCTAGTGGTTGGAGACTTGTGGTGTAGCGGTACAAACAAAGAGATCATATCTATGCTATCCAAGTAATTTTTCATTCCATTATAACTTGCTACTTGAATCCTGTTTTGTATTGGAACCTGAGGTAGATTAAATTCTTTTAAACCCATTGAAGGTCTTAAAAGGTTTGAGAGAGATTCAAAGTCCGACCTTATTGAGGTTACATACAAATATACACACTTTAGTACAGTCTTGCACAAATACTGATACAACTGATGTGTGATGGGGGGTTCATGGAAAGATTGCCAGGGTAATCCTATTAGTTCTATTGAGACCACCATATAATTGGCTTTTCTATTTGTTTTCTTTCCCCCATAAGCCAAAACATTAATATATTAGACAATAACTTCGGTTTGTTGCTGGTACGTAGTACTAGACCGAATTGAACAGTACAGTGAACAAGATCTTAAATTGTTTTTATTTTGTTGTAGTACTATGGAGTATCGTCTAATTCGCTGCATTCAGATGGCTTCTCGTAGTGTTAGAGCTTCCTTGGGCCTTCCCAGAAGTGATAACACTGTAGCACAAATATGTCTGGAAGAAAGACCTGCTTCTTCAATCTGATCCTGAGGTGCTCCATGGTCAATGTATCTATCAGGAAGCATCATTGATCTCAACTGCAATTTAGTAAACATTAAAACTCATCAAAATTTAGAAATCCAATTCTTAAATGAAAATAAATCCCCTCTTCCTTTGGGAAGGGAGGATTAGGGAAACAATTGAATATGGTATACGAGATTCCTCGGATTGGTTTGTCATTTCCGTAAGAAATAATTACCTTCAGGGGTCCATCCAAAATGCCATTTAAGCTTAGGAAATGTGAGACGTGCGAACCAAAACCTCCAATAGAACCTTCCTCTGCTGTGATCAAGATTTCGTGCTCTTTTGCCAGTCTTCGAATAAGATCAGCATCCAATGGTTTGCAGAATCTAGCATCGGCTATTGTCGGGAATATGTTATGGGATTTGAGCATTTCAGCAGCTCCAAGACATTGCTGAACTATTGCACCATATCCAAGAATTGCAATTCTATTGCCTTCTCTCAGTATCCTTCCCTTCCCAACCTGTTATTATAGATTAAAGAGTGAATCGTTATTTAGTATTTAGAAGAATTAAAAGTGGTTTTATATTTTGTCCATCCAGAACCTAATTTCTTAAAGCAGATTTTCAGTGGCCCATAGGCTAAAACAGGTTTTTGTTCAAACAGGTTCATTTCAACCTTTTGCCATTATTAACATTAAATCAAGGATAAATTATAAATTCAGATAATAAATTATAGAATTTCTGTCTGTTATACCATATATTGAATTACTAAGTTGAATTTACATGCAAATGACCCATGAAGTACAACCGTTTGTATTGAAATCAGTTCACTCATAAACTAGATAACGTAATTCACTTTAGACTTGAACCCATCCAGAAACCAAGATTTCAATGTTACCTGAACTTTGGAAAACGTTGACGTATTCTAGAACTAGTATTGAGATTAACAGTATAAATTCTAGTACTTACCTCGAGTGGAGTTCCTTTATTGTTTAAAGGAAGAACTGCTCCTACGCCATTTCCCCTGGGAAACCTAAAGCAGCTTGGTCTATCATCTATGGCTGCTGCTGTTGCAACCATGTGCATAAGCTCTGCTTCATCAGATGGAGCCATCACCACCATGTTGGGCAAACAAGCCATGTACGCTACATCAAATGCTCCACAATGGGTAGGTCCATCAGCCCCCACCAAACCAGCTCGGTCCATTGCAAACCGGACTGGTAACTTCTGAAGATCCACATCATGCACTACCTTCAAATTCACGAAGATTATTTAGATTTTGATCCTTAACACAACAAATTTCTCATTATAGTAATCACCATATCGTAAGCCATGGATGTCTTACCTGATCATATCCTCGTTGCAAGAATGACGAATAGATAGCACAGAATGGCTTGAGACCCTCAGTGGCTAATCCGGCAGCAAATGTGACAGCATGTTGTTCAGCAATGCCCACATCAAAACAGCGGTCTGGAAATTTTTTATGGAAATAATTTAAACCGGTACCACCACCCATTGCAGCATGAATAGCCACAATCCTGTTATCCATTTCAGCTTCTTTTACCAAGGACTCCGCAAAGTATTGAGTATATGTAAGTGTAGAGGATTTGGCTTTATTTTGTTTTCCAGTCTTCGGATCATACTTCACGACCCCTGAAGAAAAGCAAAAACAAGAATCCATTTATCGTACTGAAAAATCTCAGTTTAATCATTCCTCTATTAGAATATGAGTTCTTAACTCACCGTGCATTCTATCAGCTGCTGCCTCAGCTGGCGGGTAACCTTTGCCTTTCTCTGTTACAATATGGATCAGGACAGGCCCTGGTGCTGGCATTTCTTTTACTTTTTGGAAAATCGTTACTAAATCATTAAGATTATGACCATCCACTGGACCAATGTAATATAGTCCAAGCTCCTCAAAGAATGTAGAACCAGACGCGCTCAACATTCCCCTTGCATATTCATCAAACTTGGCTGCAACTTCATGTGCTTGAGGACCAATTTGCTTTGTGATACTCTGTCAAGAGTCAAGACATGAAATTTCATAAGAACTACGAATTTAACACTTTGAATTTGGAAACACTGAGGAAGGCTTATTTACTTTTGCAGCCTCTCGAAGCTGTCTGAATTTGGGGCTGGCTTGGAGTTTGCTTAAAGTACCACTGAGGGCACCAACGGGTGTGGCTGGACCATCAAGTGTAGCTGTTGGTAATGAAACCTGTTTGTTGTCATTTAGTATAACAATAAGGTTAGCATCAAGAAATCCAGCATTATTCATAGCCTCGTATGCTTGTCCTGCAGTCATGGCTCCATCTCCAATCACAGAAACGACAGTGTTATTCTTCCCTAATAGATCTCTTGCCACCGCCATACCTACCAATGATAAAATTTAAACAATTTAGTATATCTTAATTCAAAAGTCTCCATGAATTACACATTTCAGGGGCGGAAAAAAAAATTATAGCATGAAAAATAATATACCAAGTCCAGCAGAAATGCTTGTTGAACTATGTCCTACCCCAAAAGCATCATACACACTCTCATCCCTTTTGGGAAAGCCAGCTAATCCAGAACTTTTCCGAATAGTGTGCATTTTAGACCTCCTCCCAGTCAGAATCTTATGCCCATAAGCCTGCAATTATATTGCTCTATTTCAGAACCTATTACTAATTTACTAAAAAACTGACAGAAACAAAGATCCTCGTACTGATCAAACAACTGCTCTTACATAGAATCTTCTTGATGACATTTCATTTTTCTAGTTATAAAGAATGATATTTACTTCACCTGATGGCCAACATCCCAAATAATTTTGTCATCAGGAGTATTAAAAACATGGTGCAGAGCAACAGTCAATTCCACCACTCCTAAGCTTGAACTCAAATGCCCTCCTGTTTTTGATACTGCATGTACAATCTCCGCTCTAAGTTCTGCAGCCAATTGTTCGAGATCCTGATAAAAACAAGTATATATGTAAAGGAGATAATAACAAGAAAGTATAAGCAGTTCATCAGAATTAAATTATAATAAAAAGTAAAAGCTTGATGATAATCAATATAATATACCTTTGAAGACAAGTTCTTCATATGAATGGGAAAATTGATTGTATCTAACAAAGGCGTGGCCAAAGTTTCGCCCGAAAAATCTAACTTCCAACCCTCTTTTTCTTTCCTTATTACCATCCTCCCATTCCCATCATCTGAACTAGAAGCAGATGCTTTCACACAGAACTGAAATTAATCAAGAAACATAAATTCATGTCAATCAAGCTTATTCAAACTAGCATACAAACTATCTGTATTTTTACACACAGTACCCACAAAATAATCAAGAACCCACATCCCAAGAACAGCAAAATTGATAAGAAAAAACAAAGGAATATGCAGTAACCTGGTTTCTTCCTCCAAATTTGAATTTTGTGGCTAGCATATAAGGTGATCTGGGTAGGTTTATTCCCATGGCAATTTCTGGAACGGCCATTTTTAATGGAATTACTTGTTGGTTAACAGAAAGAGAAGGCTGTTAAGAGTGAGATGCCAGTTAAGCTGGAAACAAGGAAAATATTTATACTGCAACAAGGAGAGTCCATTTTTCGTGAAAAATAACATACTTTCCACGAGATTGTCTGTATTACAAATGCGACAAAAACAGGTAGATATTCCATTTTGTTTTAGAATTCATTTGACACACTAAATTAATGTGTTTTAAGGATGACCGGCATCATCTATATTCTATACTAACATCCATTGAATAATCTGCATTACATTTCTTGGGGCAATATTTGAACTAGCCCTCTACTGTTGGTCAAAGTAAATGAAGTCTATTTTTTATTTTTATTTTTTTAATTATCTTGTGATTATATTAAAATCAAAAAATAAATTGATTTTTATTATTGACTGACTATCTTGTTCCTCACTCATGTTCATCCTCCTGCATCCCAATTCGCAACCCCATAGCGTGGGAAGTGGGACAAGGGGGAATGGGTACTAGATGTGGAAGATTGGCTATAAGGCAGCTCCTCAACTTGGAATTAAACAAATTCCTCAATTTCTTGCACGTAATCTTGAAAAATTATTAGGAAATCCCATAACGCAGACTGAGAATTTTTGTATTATTAATCTTGTATTGGTAATGCAAATAATAACTTAACTCTTTAGTCAGGATTAATCTTGCTGTTTTTGTCACTACAATAGAGGAATCATTCAAAATTTTCAATTCCAACCCATGCTTGATGCCATCCGTATTTTATTGTCAAGAAGAACGGTTCTTTTAAATAGAATATGATTCCTCTTCTTCTTCTTCTTCTTCTTCTTTTTTTTTGCCCCCCAAGGATTGAATGTTTGTATGTGCACTAATTTTTTCTATAATTGGTTGCGATTCTAAGCTATGTTTGATTTATATAAAAATCAAATTTTTAGTATTTTTGGATAAAAATTGATAGAATGTTGATTGTAAAGCTGAGTCCCCTAAAATATATGGTTAAAATTAATGGTTGATTTTGACTTAATTTTAATATACTTTTTTATTTGAATCAAGGCTAAATGTTACTTACTAATTTAAAAACTAGGCTTGTTTGAAGGAACTAAATCACCTAAAAGATCAACAAGAGACAGTTATTTTCACCGTGAAACAATGCATACTCATTTCATTACTCTTGTATCGTTAAATAGGGAAATCAAGAAAATCACTATTGAATATTGATGCAATTGAATATGTTGACTCAGTCATTCGCGTTAGAATTGAATACCAACCACTAAGCTGAATTCACTCTTGGGCTAAAACCCCGAAGCCACCGATTTATGGCCAATTATGTCGTTTAAGGTTTCAAATTGGGTCGAGAAATCGACGACCTAGGCCCTTACCCGGGGCAGGTGAACTAATTAACAGTTAACCCGAATGCAGTTGGCCAGGTCAAGAACCGATTATAGTTTGATTAAACTTGAGGGTTTATGGTAAATTCGCGGCCCAATTGACTAGTTTTTGATCAGATTCAAAATTTTAATTTTATATTCTTGAGGACATGGGAATCGATCACTTGACATCCGGCTTACAAGCCCAACAAACTTACATTGGGAACAATGATAAGTTCTTATTATTATGTATGTTATACATGAATCATTCTATGATTGTTTTTGGTTAAAATGAATTGAAGACTTTAATACACATAAGATTATAATTGATAACAAATAAAATGTACGTATATAACAAAATGAGTATAATATAAATATTATTTAGATAAAGTAGTTATTATTATGAGGGCAAGAGCTTAAATTGCTAGATTCGATGACTATTCTCCTTCAATTCACTGGATATGTTGACATAGACAATCGTGTGGAGATTGGATAAAAAAATATAATTTTTCTGGATAAGCTGAACTTATGAGCTAAAGCTGTTGAGCTCACCGATTTTATGGGCAAATCCCGTTGTTTAAACTGTGAGATTTGTTTAGATCAGCTTCCCAGAAGTTGTCTATATTTACAATAGCAAGTTGTGACTTCTTATTTTTCTTTAAAAGCTAGAATTATGACTAGGTTGTTTATCAATGAATATTTGAGAATTTCATAGTATACTTCAATTATTCAGTATTTTAGTGAATCAAAAAATATTTGCTGCTCAAATTCTCGACATTCAATTGAATCAGTGAATGCCTGAAATTTTACATTTATTCCGCCACATAAATTATGGTGTAGGTTTTTTAATTCCATATTCGAAGTAGTCGTAACTATCCTATATACTATTTAATTATTCAACTAAGTTAAAATACCTATTTTCTGGTAGGGAAAAAACTAATAAATTTTTCAACTTAGATAAAATACAAAAAAATAAGACAAATAATCTACTAGCTAAAATAAAAAATAAAGAAAATGATCTTTGCAGTATTGTAAAAGTTCTGAATAATTGAAGTGAGAGAGATGATTTATACTTTTAAGTCCAATCAGAGACGTAGCCAGGATTTCAATTTTGCGGGAGCGAAAATACAGGGGGTGGAGGAGGGCCGGGTCCGCCCCCCGAAATTTTTTTTTAACTAAGAGGATTGAAAACGACGATTTTGAGTACCAAAATATGCAAGTTAGATTTTGAGAACGACGATTTTGAGTACCAAAATTTTTTTTAATTAAGAGATTTGAAAACGACGATTTTAAGTATCAAAATAGGTAAGTTAGATTTTGAGAACGACGATTTTGAGTACCAAAATTTTTTTTAACTAAGAGGATTGAAAACGACGATTTTGAGTACCAAAGTAGGCAAGTAACTATTGGATATTTTGTTTAGGTCTAAAATTTTTGTATNAGTAAACTGCCCATCTATATAAATGGGTATGCTTCTGGGTAATTGATTCATAATGGGTCCTTTGCTTTTGGATTGGATTTGAGCTATTTATTTATTTAAGTAACTATTGGATCTTTTGTTTAGGTCTAAGATTTTTATATGGATGAATTTTAAAGTGTAAGTTATTGGGTCAATATTTATTAATAGAAAAAAAAATACAAAAGTTTCAAAATTTTGCGGGGGCGAGTCAAAATTTTTGTGAGGGCGAAATTGAAAAATGCATTACAAATTAACTAGGAATAGTGGACCAGCGGACAATCTCCTTCTCTAAGTCCAATTCGATTTCAATCAAGAAGAAAAAGATTTGAGTGGCGTGTTTCTCTAACCTTAAACAATTTCAATCAGTTTTACTTAAAAGTATATAGTTTCTTATATTAAGTAATTGTTTATTTTTTAATTCCTATTATTAAAAAAGACCGCCTATCTCCTTCACTGAGTCCGATTCGATTTCAATCAAGAAGAAAAAGGTTTGAGTGGCGTGTTTCTCTAACCTTAAACAATTTCAATCAGTTTTACTTAAAAGTATATAGTTTCTTATATTAAGTAATTGTTTATTTTTTAATTCCTATTATTAAAAAAAATTACTTATTCATTTATAAGTAAGATATAAGCTTAGGCCCGCGTGCAATGAGTAACTGTTATTGCTTACAAATAAGAAAAAAGTTGCATATTTAAAATTAAAAATTTAATCAGAAATAAATTTTTGCTTTGTGTGTGTGTAAGCTTAGGCAAACATATCCCAACGTGTCTACAAGTGCAATTTAACCCCTGTTTGGTTTGGATTAAAATCAAATTAAAATTTCGGGTCAAAATCAACAATTAATTTTAACCACACATTTTATGCGATTCACAACTTTTTAACCACACATTTCATCAACTTTTATGAAAATCTATTAAAATCTTGATTTTAATCTAAACCAAACATGAGCTTATTTTCTCTAGTTATTGACTTGTGGCGTCGCCAAATTAGGTGGCCATATTTTCAAAATAATGCTGCTTGCACTGGGTTAATTGACAGGAGCTTTGACAAGTACGAGTCTTTTTTTCTAACTGTCTAATAAAATAAAAATACGTGTCCCCCCTATTAAAGAATCATGTCACCTACCCTATTCATGAAGTAGGGTTTATGAAAATAACTTTTTAACATACTTTTCAAAGAAACGAAAATCATGAACCTATAGATTGACCCAATTGATGGAAGTGACAAAATATGTGACAAAGGAATCAAAGATTTTTGGTACAAGTGGAAGGATTTGTAGCCCTCCCAAATCCTTGCAGCTTGTGCTTGTCTTCCTATATTTACATAATTAAAATACTACCCCAACAATAATAATGTAACTTTTTTTTTTTTTTTCAATAACATTTAATACAACTGCATAAATAATTTCCCGTATCTTTATTTAGTTCATCGATATATCTACCGAAAATTCAGTAATACTAGATTTCAAATGTCGTCTAAAATATTTCACAAAGATCACAAACAAGAAAGTCTAGTCGTACTTCTCAAAGTTCAAAAAATGATTGGATGATTGCGTATAAGTTTGACTCTTTAGACAAAATCAACGTCTGAAGTTTAGTCTCAAGTTTTGAAATTGATTTATTTGCTTATTCAAACATTAAAATATTTTTTTTTTTATGAAATGTCGTTACTTCGACTAACAAGTGAGTCAAATTACTCGGAGTTATTAACAATTTGTTCGAGTCTACTTTTTAAAAATATTATATAACACTTTGACTTGACTATATATTAAAAATTTTCAATTGTTGACGCTCATTTATGCAATAATAGCCATGTGATTAGTATGAAAATAAATGACGTACCAAGGTAGGCATATATTATAGTCAAAAATGTAGACCCTTACTGAGTAAAAATATAGATGGATTATCACTTTCACTTTCAAAATTATTTAGATTAGGTATTGAACATTTAATTATTTAGATTACGACTGACGTACAAAATTTTGAAATACCAAAATTTGGACATGACATACCAATACGACGAGGCTATGTGTTTAATTGAGTTGAATTTGTCTTTGCCAATTTAGCATCAAGAAGCCGGCTTATCCCCAAATTAATTTATTTTTGCTTGTCAACAAGCGTCTCTCGATTCTTGTTTTTACATGTAAAATGGCTTATTTGACATGATTTTTGAATAGTCAAAAGAAGGTTTAGAGATCCAAATACAACTTTTGGAACCGTTTGACTAATTTTATGAAAATGCTTCTTCTAGTTAGAAAAGCTTTTTAGAGGAAGATGGTTCAACGTGACTTCATCTAAAAACACCTTTGGAATAAGAAACTCTTTTAAAAATTAGTTTTCAAACAAAAATTTAGATAATTTCTTCCAAAAGTTCTTCTACGGGAAGCTAAAACAAAAGTCATGTTAGACGGATCCAAAGTCGTCCAAGTACTGATTTTGAATTAAATTATTATTATTACTATCAGTTTTCTAATATTTATAAACTTGACTTGAGATCAACCGAAGAAATCTCCAACTATATTAAAAAAATTGATATATAGAGTGTATTTGAGCCACATTATTATATATATACATCCAACTCTTGGTTGAACTGGTCGGTAGATCTAGTTTTATATATTTTATACTCGTGAATGACTCTTTTTTTTTTTAAATATATAAAGATCGTGTTTGGCTCCATATAAATACGTGTTTATCCCAAATTTAAAGGTAAATCATCGAAAACCAACTCATGAAGATTCCAAATTTGTCCTAATATGTTGGTTTTAACGATTAAATATTGCCTAAAGTTGAATATTGCAACTTACTTAAGAAATAAAAATAAATATCGTACTTAGGGGCGGTTCTCTTTGTATTTCAGTTTTGTGTTTTGAATTTTGAATTCATTTTGGATTTTATGTTTTAAGTGTTCATTTTGAGATTGTTGAAAATATGTTCTTTTTGGCATTTTGAAAAATTGTTTTGAAAACACTCAAAACACGTTTTGAAAATTTTGGTTTGATTATAACTGAAAACACTCAAAACGACAAATTTGTCGTTTTTGGTTTTCTTTGTAAATTTTTAACTTGTTTTCAAAAATGTGTTTTCGAAAATAGGAAAGAGAACACGTTTTCACTGTTTTGAAAAATCGAAAACAGAAAACGACTTGAAATGGTAAAGAGAACTGACCCTTAGTATCTTGTCTTATGTGGTGACAAAGAATAATTAAATAAGCTAATTGCCATTTTATATTTGCATGGAAAAGTCAATTAATATTAATTAATATCTTTATTTTATTGCTAATTAGTGATTACTTATCCGAAAGGAACATCGTTGTAGCCACATGAAGGGAATAAAGAGAAGAGAATAGACAAAATTGAAACTTATGCTTCGTTTCACCAACGTCTTATTCTCTAATTTCACTTGCGACTTTCTTTTTCTTAAAAAAAAGAGTAGAGAGTGTTGACGTAATAAATTAAATAAAAAAGGTAAAAAAAAGTCTCATTTAGGCACCGTTTGGTAACCATTATTCTAGAAAAAAATGCATTCTTTGTGTCAAATCACACTTTTTTTGTGGTTGAAAATGAAGGAAAAGTTATTGATGTGATGGAAAATATTATTTTATTGATGAATGTGTGGTTGAAAATTAGGAAGAATGAGAATGAAAAAAAGAATGGATACCAAACAGAGGCTTATTGTACTGATGATTACGATGGTTCCGGATGTTTCGAGAAATTAAAAGAATTGAGAAAAAAATCTCCAACCTATAATATTTGTACAAATATATCTAGAATTGAGGTATTTAAAATTTTTAATTTGTAGCATATGTTCTCTTCAAAAAGACGAGTAAAATAAGTAAAATTTTAAATTTAATAAAATATAAATAACAAAGAGGAGAGAAAAAAAAAATCCAATCAATATTTATTTGTCTTTTAAACAAAAATATGACTTTTTAGAAATAAGGGTCCTTTTGATTGCAACGAATTCCATGGAAAATATCACATTCGAGAAAAACGAATTTTACTTTGACCGTTTGATTGCAACGTGGAAATGGAAACAGAATCCTAAGATACAATCACTTTAATCTGCATTTTCTTTATTTTTATGGAAAACGAATTCCTATGGATTTGATGGATTTTTTTATTTTTCAACTAACATGAAATTGAAATTCATTTCCATCTTTGCCTATCAAACGGACCCTAAGTAAAAATGAAAATAAACTGCCTTGAAAATATATAAAGAATGAGAAATGTTGTTGCTTAGTGTACAATCCAAAGCTCAATAAGAAACCCATCCAGCTACACGAAATACAGCCGGCAACAAGTCGAAGAAAAAAAGAGGTATCTTTTGCACAAAGTGAACTTTAAGTCCCTGTTTGGTTTTGTTAAAAATAAATTTTTAATATATTTTGATAAAAATTAATAAAATGTATGATTGAAAAATTAATAAAAGTTATGGTTCTTATAAATATACATTTAAAATTAATTATTGATTTTGACTTAAATTTCTGTCAATTTGTTTTTTAACTATACCAAACAAGGGTTGAGATTTTGACTTGAGAAATGTAAATGTAACCATTGATTATTTATTTATTTTTTTACTCTATTTATTTTGAGAAATTATGTCCTCATGGAGATATAATATTTTAATTTTGAGTAGAAATTTCAATAATTATTCCTTCAACTTTATGCTCAGAATCCAACCTCTCCACAAAACTAAGGTTTTATTAACCAATAATTTTCTTAACTTTAGATCATGTCTCCACAAATTTGATAATCTTATTTATTCAAAAGAATATTTTTTCATATCAATCTCAAACCAGTTAAAGTTGATTTCTTTAAATTATCTTTTTGTTATCTATCGTAATTTCATGTAATAAGAGTCAATATTAATCAATTTTCAATTAAACGATTTGTACAACTCTTGTCGACAACCTTGGTATTGTCAAAATTCGAGCCGTTAATTTAAAAAAAACAGTTTTTAAAGTTTTTAAAACGATGAATGTGATACCGCCAGTGTGAAGCTGTCAACAAAAGTTTTACAAATAGCATAACTTATCATTTTTTAACAAATATTATAGTTCAGTCTCCGAGCAATTTTTTCCTAAATAAAGCTAACATCTTTGAGAAGACTTGCTAAAAATTGAATGTGCAATTTAAAAAGTATGAAAATGTTTTTAAGTTTACGCGCAAAATCATTTTATTGAAAGAATATGTTGTTAAAAATAAATTAAAAAAATAATTTTTTAGAGAATTGGGCTCCAACGGGGACTACACTTCGCTTCTTCGATGCATAAGTTTTGATGAAGTCCAAGCAAAAACAAGTTCTTCACATATGTGCATCTTTTGTCAGCCAAGTATGCACTTGTTATTATTTCCCATTTATTAATTTTCCTAAATCAGATTTTAGTCATTCCGTTCCCATAGTAATTATATTTTAATTCTTGTTCACATTAAATTTGCCTCCTCCTTTTTTTGATTGACAACTGTGAGGGAGCTAAGATCAACATATCAGGATACTTGCACGTGTATATGCACATATAAGGCCTCTAAAAACTTTAAGCGTGAACTTGGAAGCCATGAAATAAAGCTCCAATTTGGCCCCCATTTTTCAAAACTCATTTGCAGCGACATATTTCTTGAGACCCACAATTTTTTATCAACTGTTTAATCATACGTTTCACCGACTTTCATGAAAGCTACTAAAATTTAATTTTTATCCAAAGCAAATAGGATAATTCTGCTCTACCAGGCCTGGTATAGCCGTTGCTCTCACATGAGGACCCCCCCCCACACACCCCATCTCACATTTGCACAGGCCTGGCAGAGCAGCTTCATACTAGTACCCTTAATTTGTTTGATATCAACAAGAACAGCAAGATAAAGATACCAAACGTACGAAACATGTTTTAATGCATTCTATCGTCGGAAATGGACCCACCCCAGCCTTATCTTAATTGAATTATGCAAATAAATGTGAAACACAAAACATGGTTTTTCCACCTTTCAATTGTATCAGCCAAAATTCATTAATAGATACAAAAGAACTCTATAACTGACAGAAACAGCAGATGAGCCGTGATGTCCTACAGCCTCTGCCTTTTATCTCAACTTTTAAAACGTTTTGGAAAAGAAATAGGAAACAGAGAATAAATAAACAAAATGTCAGTTAATAATTTACAAGTTCTAGTATCTGATGAAGTAAAAGTTAGTACTTGATTACGTGATGGCGCAACCAAAGTTCATACATCACCATATGAAAAGCATCATGTTTTATGGGAGGTGAGTTCCAGTGGAAGTGCTTCTGGACCTGAAATGAGAGCATCATTAGAAATTGTCATCTGCAAAGGCAAATTTCAACTGAACCAAATACTTTCTTACTGAGATAATTAGAAAAAAAGTTAATTACATTGTGTGAAATAATTTACAATATAAATGCTACTTGAATGATTGTCGCCATTACCACAAAATATTAGAGAATTATGGTTCAGGAAAAAGTGAAAAACAACACATAATTTATGGATTCTAAAACTGATATAAAGATATTTACCTTGACCAAATTGTAGTGCAATTTGACAAATTCTTCTTGTGTAACGTTCTTAAGAATTTGCTTCAGCTGGTAGACATCTTTCTCCTTTAGTATGACCGAAAATTTACGCCAATTTAGAATGTCATTAAATGGCAGATCATAAAAATTAGAGAGTATCACTGCAAGCAAACATTCAAAAAAGTTCAGTCAATAGTCATCTTTTGAGTCATGGAGAAAAATGAATAAACAAATAAATGCATGAAATCCAGAATGATGGATTATTCTGAAAATTTTAAAACATAAGTGGAAGGGGGTGGGAAGGAAGTATAATTTTTTCAAGGCCTTCATTTAAATGAGTACTTAAAACTAATAGATAGAAAAAGAAATGATCCAACAACTTAGAAAAAAAATCCAAATAAAGATTCTTTGACGAGTATGAGTTGTGCTTCATACGCACAAAAAAGACAATAGATTCAAAATGGACAGAAAGACTTCACTTGATGAATTTGACAGAAAATTTAGACTGAGAAAATATAACATCCGGAAACAACTTAACTAGCCATTAGAATTGAATTTAGCGACTAGAAGTTTTTTTTTTTTTTGGAGACCTAAGTATAGGACCATAGAGCAATTTCTTTTATACATGTGCAGATTTTTCCTTGGCTAAATCTTTAGTAATATGATTGCATGATTGATTTAAATATTGTA
>CAIGRT010059076.1:0-14733 GCA_903798405.1 Fraxinus platypoda | reverse complement strand
TATCCTTAAGTGCTCTTCATGCTCCTCATTACTTCTTGAGTAGATAAGGATGTCATTGATGAACACGATAACAAATCGATCAAGGTACTCTTGGAAGACCCAGTTTATCAAATCGATAGAGACTTCAGGAGCGTTAGTTAGGCCAAATGGCATAACTAAGAACTCGTAGTGGCCATACCAAGTTCTAAAGGCTATTTTTTGGGATGTCACTCGCCTTGATTCTTAATTGATGGTAACCGACCTTAAGTCAATCTTGGAAAAATAACATTACTCCTCGAATTTGGTGAAACAAATCCTCGATTCCAAGGAGAGGATATTTATTATTGATAGTGATTTTGTTCAATTCCCTATAATCAATGCACATTTTCATCGAGCCATCCTTCTTCTTTACAAGTAGCATTAGGGCTCCCTATGGAGAAACACCGGCCATATTAACCCTTTTTCTAACAATTCTTCAATATGTGCCTTTAGTTCCTGCAGGTCTTTCGTCGTCATCCTATAAATAGCCTTAGAGATAGGTACAAAGTCCCTTCTCATCATGGACATTAGGAATCCTACATTATCTTCTGGTTGTAAGATCCGCTGTGTTTTCAACGAAGAAATGACGTAGGGTTAAGGGTCCATTTTTAGTTATAGATAATCGAATTTCCCCTTCTCCTGGTCTTAGGAAGTCCACTTCTTTTTCAAAGCAATGAATTTTCGCGTGGTCCTTGGATAGCAAGTCCATCATAAGAATCACAACAAATTCGTTCATGTTTATCACATACAATTCCATCTTTAATGATCTACCATCAATTTCTATCCTTGCCATTTTAACTATGTGATCAATGTTCAACATATTCCCATAGGTAAGGAAAAACATGCAAATTCAACAATCACACCTAATTTATGTATGAACTTAAGGGATATAAAGAATGGGTTGTGCCAGAATCTATTCATACATAGGCTAGTAAATCGAATATTAGGACGTTACTTGCCAAAACATTTCAATTCCGATCCTTCTCCAGCCCCATCAATGCGAAGATCATTGTCCGTCCCCTTGGTGCATATCTATACATCTTTTGTACATTTTCTTATTTTTACTATGTATTCCCTTGTTTCTGTTGTGCATTCCCTAACTGTTTGTTTCGTAGGGCGAAACATAGTCATGTGTCTTTGTTCTTCACACTAGAAACATACATTCGTTCCCAAAAGACAAGCTCTCAGATGGTTCTTTTGGCACTTGCCACAAAGCGAAAAGCTCTTATTACCATCTTGAGGTGGATCTCCTTTACCCTTCTTTGAATAGTTTTGATTCCCTTTGCTCTTATATCTATCTACTTTCATTTCTCTAACTGTCCATTCTGCTGTTTATTCTCTCTACTAGCATGCCCTCTGAAATCAGCCAACCGTGCCTTTGCTAATATACCTCATGGTAAGTACCCAGTTCAAGCACTACCACTACCTGTCTCAAATCATCCCTCAAACCCTGTTCAAAATGTCCCTTTTCTCCTCTGTCTACAAAAGTAGGGACATAATGACAAGTCTTTAAACGTATGCTCATATTCAGTCAATTACATTGAGCATGTGTCAATGTGAAAAACTTAGCTTCCTTTTGATTTCAAACACTCATGGGATAGTATTTCTTTAAAAAGAATTTCTTGAACTCGTTCCATGTTTAGATATGACTGCGAACCATTGACCTCGCGGTGGAATCCCACCATTGTCAAGCTCCTTTTGTAGTATAAATGTTGCACATACAACCTTTCTAGGATCCCGACAATTAATGAGTTTAAAGATCCTTTCTATACCTACCAGCTAGTCTTCCGCTTCCAAAGGGTCCGTACTGCCACCAAAAGTCAGGGGATACTATTTCCTTAACTGTTCCACAATCATAGTAGTGGTTCTGGTGTCTGCTACCACTTCTTAAGGTTGGTGAGGTTGTGTTGGTGCAAGGGGTGGTGTAGCCGGCTGAAGAGGTGGTGGCAACGTACGGTAGCTCGGGTAAAAGTTTGCATCATGACGAGAAATTGTTGGGCAAACTGTAGGTCGACCGTAATAGGTTGAGATTGTTCGGGTTGTTCATTGCTATTATTTGTTCTTTTGTCTTGGGTTGCCATATCCTTGAATTGAACATAATTAAGGAAATTAAGGACTTTCCTAATCTAGAAATTTCTCAAATTAAAGTTTCTAATAGTTAAAGTTCCCAAAAGTAAGAATTTACTTTCCTAAATTTAGAATGAGTTTATTGTACGTAATTTTGCTTTCGTTTTGTTGATTTGTATAACGTGCAATTAAAAGGTTTCCAAGTGAGGATGAGGGTCACAATGGAACACTTAAATCCTAAGCCCTTCTTCGACAGTTTAGGTTTTTTGACGAAGTCTTTCAGTTTTGTGAATTCAAATTCAAATTCAAAAACACTCAGACAATAGGTAAAAACTGAAGTATCTAAAAGTATAAATCTTCTCATAATTCTTAATCAGCACGTCCTACTTAAAAACTTTCTCAGAATAATAATTATTCTTATGCTATTTCTATATAAACCTTCAAACTTAACATATGTCTTATAATTTTACGAAAATTCATGCTTCACATAATACATAGGTTTCATAAATAACATGGCATTTTGAATGACAAATAAGCATATAATTATAATATACCTGATTCGAGGAATCAAGACATGGAGAAGGGCGTAGTGAGGTGGTGACTTAAAACCATTTAATTTTTTATTTCAAGAACAATAACTTATTTCTTAAAAATCACTATTCTTGCGCCTATTGATCCTTATGTAAAAACCTTTTTTTAATCTAAACATATTTGATCCGTTTAAATAGTCCAATTTAAATAACCAGATATTTCATTTTTTCAAACATGTATCTGTTCACGTGCACAGTATTGTTACTGTTACTATTCCCGTACTTTGGGTGGGGGGGGGGGGGGGGGATAAATGGGGGGGGGGGGGGGGAATAAATTATAATGTATACAAAATCGATGAAAACTCATGCTTTGATACCAACTATGACGATTCGAGTTCTAGTAATTTGAGTGTAAATAAAATCATATCTTGAGCACCATAATACTCTTTTAAAAACTTTAAATTTTATAAATAAATTCATAAAAATAATAGGAGTCAACCCATAGCTTAAAATTTACATATATAAAAAAAAAANCAACCCATAGCTTAAAATTTACATATATAAAAAAAAAAAACTAAAAGTTTCTCTAAACCAATAATAAATTCTTGAACAAATCAAAATACGCTTAGTGGGCCTTCTTTTACTTGTCACTTCGCCAACCATCTCATACCTTGATTGTCATGAACATTTAATTTCCTGAAAGGAGATAAAGGAGGAGGTGACATATATATAGACTTTAATGAACTTCATACATACATAGAGAGATGCGAAAATTTATGCCGAACATTATAGTATGAAATTTTCATGCATAGCGCTACTATACTTCGGTTTAAGCTTATAAAGGATCCTATAATCAATGTTCGCATATAGTTCCATAAAAACACTTGTACAATTACTTATATCTTGTGGGAGTGATAAAATAATTAATGACCGGTATTTTGGACTTCAACTCTTGACCCACATACTAATGAATATAGAATGTGTTTGGTAGGAATTTTTGGGGGAAGAATTGATTTTTGAATAGTGATATGATGGGAAATGGGTGGTTGAAAAAGAACAAAAAAATATTGATGTGATGGAAAATATTATTTTATTGAAGAATGTGTGGTTGAAAATGAGAATTGATTTACTGTAGAAAATGAGAATCTGTACCAAACAGGCTCATAGTATCTTCGTGTTTGTGTATTTATTCCAAAGAGAAATTAATGTGCTTAAAAACAGAACGTATGATACATATTTATAGGCACTAATAAGCTTTGGGAGTCCTAATCCAAAACAAGTTTGAATTTTTAAAAGTGATAAAATTCTAGCATTATCTAAACTATCTTTAAAATTTTTGAGTTATCAGATAAGATAATTAAAGGAAGATAACATTATCTCAACCATTTAAAATTTCAATATAATTAAAGAGATAAACTCAAAACATTATCTCAACTACCAAAATTTATCTTAAAGAAATATATATTTAAATAATTAAATAATATACGAAAATTTACGTTTCTTTTAATTTCAACAACTTGGGCTTGAGCTGAAAAGGAAAAATAAAATAAAAGGTGTGGGTTGTCATTCTACCTTATGGACTTTAATGTGATTGAACTAGCTAAAATATTAACCGTGTCTATAGTCCAATGGGCCAAAGATAAACTAATAAAATTAGGTAGCATGGGATGAGTTCTCCCTTTTGGAGGGTGATAAACAGAGAGGTTATTTGTTGTAGGATGTCTGACAAATTAAGGTTATCAGATATATTTGAAGTCGACTTCTTGTAGATCTAGTGGGTGTTTGGTGGGGATTAAAATTAGATTTTTAGTAGATTGTCATAGAAATTTTTGAAATGTGTGGTTGAAAAGCTATGGAACCCATGAAAGATGCGGTTAATATTGATTGTTTGACTTTGACTTAGATTAAAATCTGATTTTAATCCGAAACAAACAGGGCTCTAAAGTGTGCCATAAACGACATAACTTGCATCTGATATAGGAGTGCCTTGTTGGATTTATTTTCTGAATGTGAAACGACTGAAAGGTTTGGAAGCCATTCTTGAATATTTTTATCTAGAATATGTAATTGCTTCTAATACTTGATCATCATTTAGGTTTTACGGTTTGGAGGCGGAATAATGGTTTATGAGTATTTTTAGTGGTTTGGAAAGGAGTGAATTTGAAATATTTGAATTGCTTGTAGACTTGTCTTTTTAACCATGGAACAATTATAAAACTATTAGGCATTGCTTAAAAGGATTCTTGTATATAATGGTTGAAATAGAAGTTCATAATGGTTCAGGAAGTAGGATTATTTTAAACATCTGAAATATTTCGAGACTCATGTTCAAAACTTCAAATAATATGATGGCGGTTATCAAGACTATTGAATTTCGAGGAGTACTTACTGGATATACTGAAACTTTATTCTTTCTAGAGGGCAGACCACATTCTACACGTGCCGGAGAGGACAAACTGCATTATTTTCATGCCAATGGAATAGGTTGGTATAGTGAAATGTAAACCAAAACCTGGCCTGTGTTGATTACAAAAGCAGGGATTCATGTAATTGACCCTAAACTTATTATATTGATAATGTCGTCTACTTCTCTACTTGTCTATTTATGATACAGAGAGGTCTTATTTTCAGTATATAATGTATTGAATAGATGCATAAGCACCTTCTTGATTACGTTTCTTCATGTTCTAATTAAATAGTTATTTGCATTCTTCCAATCACAACACTACAGTAATAATGATTGAATGATACGGCTGCTGTTACTTTTGATATTGCCAATCCCGACTTGCAAACATTTATGCATGAAGCTCTTTCATACAATACCAAAGACATGGAAGGAGTACAAAATCCGTTGAAAGTTTCATATGAAGTCGATAAGACCTTAGCAAACTCTTCTGAAAAGTTGACAAATATGGAAAACCTTTCGTTGCGCATTTTACTCGAGGAAAATGATATTGGATCAATACCAGTTGAGGATGATAACTTATCTGCAAAATTGATTGTAAAGGCTTTAACGTTTGATCTGTTGTGTGTTTTTTTTATGTTTTGAGATCAAAGAACTATGCAATCTGATGGATGATCTTCATGAGATATCTTCTTGTGGACAACTGACAGAATTGCTTATTGGGCTGGAAAGTAAATTGCATGATTATGAAGAATTACTGTTTACCAACCAAAAGTATATGGCGTTAATCATTTTACGCTAACATGTGCTTGTTGACAGGGAAATATGACTTGGTCGAGCGTCTTAAAGAAGAATTTAATTTAGAAACCACGAAGTTCAAGCCGCAAATGAAGACAATTGAACAAAGGCGTGGTTTTAAGAATGCTGGAAAAGTCTAGTGCAAGAATGGACTCGAAAAAAATCAATAGGATTGAAACTGATGGGCAATTTCACTTCTTGCAAGAATAAATTCATAATCCAAGCTGATAAGTGCGTTATATACACTTATTTAGGGCACAAAATATGGACAATTGTTGATAAAATCAAAATATGGCTTAATTCTATATAAATTATGTTTTGTAGGATAAGATTGATGAACATGGTGGAATTTAGGAAAAAAGAAGCGAAAAATGACTAAAATGAAAGAAATCAAATTTTAGGGACCAAAGTACAAGTAGACGAAAGATGACCTGGAAGAAGAAACGAAGATGTGAAAGAATCAAGAACAAATTGAGCAAATGAATGAAGTGTTGGAAGAAGAAGAAGTGAGAAAAGAGATTATGAAATGAGAAAACGGAGTTCGGGGACTAAAACGAAACTTGTGGATTTTACTTTAAACTATGCGGTCACTTAGTGTAAATACCATGCAGTCACATGGTTAGATTCAAGGAACTGAAAGAGTGAATTTCACTGATCTATGCGGTCATATGAAAATACTCTGCATTCGCAAAGTACATTCCCTAGTTGAATAAAACTTTTATGGAAACAAATCTTGGATCGTCCTTTAAAGACCTAGGGCCATCCAAAACTGGGTATCACGCATTACAACACATTCTAAGAGATTTTGGAAGCATAGAAGGAGGCAAGAACACGAAGATCGATTCCAAGACACGTTCATTCAATTAAAACTTTTTTTGGGTGATGTCGATTCTTTAATTTTTCTTTTGTTTTCTTCTTATTAACATGTTATGCTGGTTTTCTATGTGTTAGGAGAACAATGAACCATGCAATATGAATCTTTAACCTTTAATTTTACATACTTGACATTAAAAACACATTTTTGAATTTTTTGAATATTGAATGATTTATATAATTTTATTTTTTCCACAATTATTGTGCACGGTAGTTGTGTGAATGTGGTGGCCTATTTTATGCATTCGAAAGAAGGGAAATAGGTTCGACGTATATAAATTGTCATAGGGTCCGATATGAGATAAAAATATATAACTATGCTCTATGTGAATCTTGAAGTGTTCATAAAAATTCATACACTCTTGTATGTTCGCATCCGTCATAGAAATATAGTCGGATCATATATAAGAGTAGGTTTAACATTACTCGAGAGTGATTGTTAAATAAAATAGGAATATTGATTCGTCAAAATTCGATCATGCTGTCAAAATGTAAAACTAAAGTTAAAAAGAATTATTGCATGGGAATTCGGGATCCTAGTGCATTTGTCACTTATTAAACACATTAATTTGCATCTAGTTTAATTTACATTTAGTTTAGTTAATTTACTCATAATTGCAAAAGAAGATTAATTTATTCATAATTTTGTCACAACAAATACATCATATTATTCTTCTTTCGGTTAAGGTCGTGATAATTAAAGTTGAACTAATCAACCTCTGTGAGACGATACTTAGATTCAAAATCAACTTTATTACTTGTTAACGAACCGTATACTTGCGGTAGTTTTAATTAGAAATATATTTTTGTGAATACAAGAAAACAAAATACCAAAAGAGTAATAAAGAAAGAACACACCAAATTTTTACGTGAAAAAACCCTCTAGTGTAGAGGGGAAAAACCAAGGGCAATTCCAATGAAATTCACTATAATAAACAGAGATTACAACATTCAAGTTTATGCCGAAAACATGAATGTAAGCAATGATATCACACATCAATATGCTTCGTCCGAGAATGATAAGTAGCATTCTTGCTCAGGTCTAACGCGTTTTGACTATTGCAATTAACTAAATACCTATCTTGCTTCAAAACCAAATCTTGGAGAAATCGTTTTATCCAAGACATTTCTTTCATTGCTTCAATTGCTGCAATATACTCAGTCTTAATTGTAGATAAGGCAACACACTTCTATAGTTTTGACTGCCACGAGACACCCCTCCCCCCCTGCAAAAGTAACCTAGTATCCTAAAGTTTATTTGCTACCATCAAAATTACCAGCCATATCCGCATCTGTAAAGCCCTCCAAAACTAGTTTTGAACCTCCAAAGGTCAAGCACATTTTTGAAGTATCTCTCAAGTATCTAAAGATTCATTTCAGTGCCTCCCAATGATCTTTATCGGGATTAACAAGACACCTGCTGACCACCCCAACTGCATGAGCAATGTCTGACCGTGTACAAATCATAGCATACATTAAACTCCCAATCGCATAGGAGTGAGGAATTTCTGCCGTTCTTTCTTTATCTTCCTTCTTAGAAGGACAATTCATCTCGTTCAATTTGAAATGACTACCAAGTGGTGTCCCAACTGGTTTAGCATTCTTCGTGTTAAACCTTTCCAGCACTATTTTTACATATTTCTCCTGTGATAACCATAACTTTTTGGCTTTCCTATCATGACGAATATGCATTCCCAAAATTTGTCGTACTGGTCCAAGATTCTTCATGTCAAACGACTTGAATGAATCTACCTTCAAACTACGAATCAACTGAGCATCTTGCCCCACTATCAACATATCATCTACATATAGCAAAATGATGATAAAGTTACTACCATGGAATTCTCTAACATAAACACAATGATCTGCATTTGTCATGGTATAACCATGATCCAATCTTGGAGCCTGTTTCAACTCATACAAACTTTTTTTTTCATCCTACAAACCATATCTTCCTTTCCTTTTACTTCAAATCCCAATAGTTGAACTATGTAGATTTCTTCCTCAGAATCACCATGGAGAAGGACGGTCTTTACATCTAACCTCTCAAGCTCAAGATCTAAACTAGCTACTGAACCCAAAATCACTCGAATGAAAGAAATTTTGACAACATGAGAGAATATCTCATCATGCTTGACCACCAATCAATCTTTATACTTCACTAGCATTTTTCCATCTTTCTTCGACTTGAACACCCATTTATTTTTCATTGCCTTTTTTGCCTTTAGGAAGCTCTGTTAGGTCATAAGTGTTATACTTCTGCAAATAATTTATCTCGTCCTACATAGCCTTCACCCAGCTCTGTTTGTCCTTATAAAATTGTACCTCCTGAAAACATTCTAGCTTCCCCTCATCGGTTATAAACACATAATTTGATACATGATACCGGGTTGATGGATGATATTCCTTGTTAGATCTTCTAACCTGAGGTTCCGATGTAGTAGGTTACTTTCCCTACTCAACATCATCTAGATCATCCTTATCAACCCCTACTGGCTCATTAGCATGACTGTCAACATAAGTCTCTACCCCCTGAGTGGCAATGTCTAGAGACAAAGAGACTGTGTAGGGTCAGTGACACTCTCAGCAACACGTCTGTGATTCCTAGATTTCTTGAAATCCGCTAACTTCAAATTTTATGAAAAATCACATTTCCACTTCTAATTACTTTCTTCTTTACTGGATCCCATAATCTATAGCCAAATTCTGCATCTCCGTAGCCAACAAAAATACAAGCACTAGTTTATCATCTAGTTTGACCTGCCTTATGCACAGGTGTAAATGTTTTGCACCCAAACCTTCAAGTGAATAAAAAACATCCTTTCCTCTGCACACCCTTTTTTGGAATCTCAAAATCCAATGGAATTGATGGAGACCGATTGATTAGGTAGCATGTTGTCCGAACAAGTTTACCCTAGAACGACTTAGGTAACCTAGCCATCCTTAACATGCTTTTGACCTTTTCCACAATGGTGTACTTCATTCTATCAGCTACACCGTTGTGTTGTGGAGGTACCAGGACCTGTCTTCTCAAGTCTAATACCATGCTCTGAGCAGTAATTTTCAAATACTTTAGGCGTGCATTCCCCCACGTTGTCAGTTCGGAGACACTTAAAAATCTTTCCACTTTCCCTTTCCACCATGGCATGAACTTCTTGAAATGCTGAAAAACCTGGTCTTTTGATCTCAAATAAAATACCCACAACTTTCGTGAAGCATCAACAATAAAAGTAAGAAAATGCTTATTGCCACCTAAGGACTCCACCTCAATGGGACCACAAATATCAGTATAAACCAAATCTAAAATATTGGACTCCAAGTAAACAATTATCACATGAATTAGTGAGTACCTATGGTAAAAGGAATGAGGGATTTCCTTGCCTAAGTCTGCAATGCTTTCTCGCTCATGTGAGCCAGCTGCTTGAGCCACAAGTCTAGTGAAGAATTACTTTCGATTGCATTCACCGCTTTACTACGCACTTTTACTTGTTTCTTGTAAAGTATGCAACAAATCTTTCCTCTAGCAAATACCATCGACCCTTTTATTAGTTTCTATCTTTCGTGCCAAAATAACTGTCATGCCCCGCTTCATCCAAGACATGTGTAGATAGCAAATTCAGGCGCATGTTTGGAACATGTCGTAAACTCAATAATATCAAGCTACATCCAATATCTGTATGAAGACAAATATCACCAATTCCCACAATGCTGGCAAAACTGCCATTACCCATCTTCACCTTGCCAAAGTTATCTGGTTTATATGAAGTGAAGAGCTCCCGTCTTGGAGTAACATGATAAGAAACAGTCGAGTCAATAACCCACTCAACAAACGAATCTGTAACATGACAATACTACTCATCTTCAGCAGAAAAAATTGCTACTACTACTTCCTCATTTGAAGCGCTAGCTGTTGTAGTTTGATTAGTCTTCTTCTGATTTTTCTCCTCTTTCAATTTTTTTTCCAAGCTATGCGATATTTCTTTATATAACCCTCTTTATCAAAGTAAAAACATGTTACACCCCATTCATTTATAGTCAAAGTTAAGGAATTATTTAGTCAAAGTCAAGTAATTCAACCGTCAAAGTCAAAGCCAAATAAGGACTTAAGTTGAATGAGTGATTTTCATGGGGCTTTATTTGTAATTGCTAGTACTTTAAGGGCCAGAAATAGAATAAACAGGAATCTTGGGATTTAGTTTCTAATATGATAAATGAAAGGACTAAATGTTATATTATATGAAGATTGGGGATTTGATTTGCAATATATAATACTTATCCATTAACTTAAAAAGAATATTGATCAATTTTTTTATCAAATTTGGGGAAAATATAGGGAAGAGTCGAGAGAAGAAGAAGAAGAAGAAGAAGAGTGAAAAGGAAAGAAAAGAAGGAAGAGAAAAGGGAAGAAAGAGAGAAGAGAAAGAGGAAAATAGAAAGAGCAAAAGTGGGTTTTCAAGCTTGGGTTCTTCAATTTCTACTGGTAAACAAAATATCTACTTATTGAAGAATGGTGTTAGATTTTAAAGTTTATGGAAACTTTGTTTATTTTCAAGGTTTAGCAAGAATTAAAAGTTATTAAGATGTATTTGAGGTATTTAAGAATATTATTGTAAAGAAAATGTATTGGGAAGATTGATGTTGTAGTGGAAGAAATATGAATGGATTGGTAAATTAGAGCGTCCATTTTAAATTTGTTGTGTGTATATAATAAAAAACACTTGATTTATGATATGTTACAGTGAGATATGGAGTTGAGGTGGAATTTGGTATTTTTTAAGTAATTTTCGCGCAAATCTATGTATAGGTGCTATTTTTGAAATTCTATCTAGAAAGCCTTGTTTCGTCAATAGGGTTGGAGGCATGTTTCAATAAACAGACATTGGTGTCACATTTCAGTATTCTGGAAATATAGTGCTAGTTTTGTCAATAATGTGATTTTACTGGATATCTTATTATGGAAACCAAATCAAGGGTAAATATTAGGGCTTAGGTGTTTAAATAATTTATGTAAAGGAGTATATGTTGTCAGTGACCCTAATTGGGATCATGAGATTGAAAATAAAGACATAAGTTTCTATTAGTAAATTGATATTTCTAATAGTATGAAAAATGATTTAAGGCACCTTGGTGAAATGATATGATCTATTGGGCAAGTGCGAGATATCATACTTGGTATAGGATATGTGTTGTGATCAGTTGGTAAATAATTAAAGAGAAGAAAGTTAATAAAAATAGATATACAAGAATAAATATAGAAGTTTACGTGGTGGATTTGCATTAGTTTACTTATTAGGTTTTCATTTGAGTTGTTATACCGTTATTTCAGGTATTGATGTGGAAGTTTGAAAAAGCTCGTTAATTTAACCAGATTGCTATCCATAGATCCGTAAGTGAAAAAACTTAAATATTTTTTTAAGTATTGATAAATTAATTATATTATACATTTTATGTAATTATGTGAATTATTTGTCCAATTACATGATTAAAATGGAAATATTCTTTCATTATAATATACATATCTCAAAGATTGTATATGGATTATTTGTAAATTGGAATGTGAGACATATGTAATATTGAGATCGATCAGAAAAGTACCCTAATTATATACTTATTCTAGTTCATTGAGGGGTCTTGGACGTGTCAACAAATATATGAATCGCGTGAAAGTAAAATTGTTCAATAAATATATTTTTATTTAGTCCCTATTTGCTGACCATTCTTTCTAAGAAAAAGAGTACTGTATAGTTTTTTTAGAAGAATATGTGGTTAAAAAGTAGATAAAAATTTTATGTTTACGTGCAGAAGGTTTTATAGTGTGAAAGTGTGGTTGAAAATAAGTATGTAAAAAATAGTTTTAATAGCATGGAAATCAAACAAGGGCTTAATTTCGTTATCTACTCTACATCAACAAAAATCGTTATTTTAGCACGTGAATAAAAATATAATATTGTTAAACATGACTTCACAATCAATGAACAAAGAACACATGGCATGGTGAATAAAACGTGAAAATGTAACAGGTTCAGTTAAAGCTTACACCATAACCTCATAAAAAATTTAAATAGGCATAGTTGAGAACAAAGAAGGATGTGGAAAATCGAACATTGTCAATTTCTCTCCTAACTCTTCCTTGAAACCTAAAACTCATTGAGTTTAGAAGGAAATATTCCGATTAGGTGAGAAATATTTGTTAATCTCAATTTAGAGGTCAACACACCTCACCTTGAGTCTTCAACAAAGTCATTGCTTGATTAACAATTTTGGACGGTGAATTTGCATCTAAACATCCTTGGAAATTATTTTAGACCGTATAAAAAAGGTGCTTTGAAGGATGAAAAATCATATATATTCTTACTTCATAATAAGCCTCCAAAACCATATACTTTTGATGTATGCTTTTGTATAAATTTTATAAAGAGGGTAAAATTGGCTTGAAAACGAAGAGATAGATTTTGCTGATCACAAATTACCATTCATTTCCCCACCTCTCCCCATCTCACTCCATCACTGTCGACACCACCTAAAGCACCGTCATTGTCTCAAATCCACAACCCACCACCTCCAACGCACTGCAACCACCACCTCCAACGCACCATCACCACCACTTGCAATGCACCACAACCACCACTACCACTACCACTACCACCACCTCCAACGCACCATCACCACCACTTGTAATGCACCACAACCGCCACCACCTGCACCACAACCAATCACTATAACTTCCATCACCTCCTCCAATCCACCAACTCCACAACCATCAACACCGCCTAAAGCACAACCGCCACCATTGTAGAACCCCAAAAATTTTACGAGTTGCATTGCATATAAATTATTTGCCAATTGATAAAAAGTCATGTCTAGTCAAGTCCCTATGCAAGTCAATTTGTTATACTCTACAATTAATTTGAATAAGCTAAATTTGATTTAGAGCCAAATAAGAAAACTACTTAGCTTATTATATTAGTTTTCAATTTAAACCAAATTACTTGAGCAATCTTGGACTCTTTTGATAGATCATAACTAATTGTGTATATTAGGATTGAAAAAAAAAAGTTAATTTGGATAAGACCGTTATAGGTGACCAAAGTAAATTATCTTTAAATGAATTTTAGAGAAATTACTTTCCTATGGTTGACAGTTCGACCAATTTTAAATTATTGATAATGGATTAGATTTTGGTAATTAGGATAATACAAACTCTTAAATTTTAATTACACACAATCACGTCAGAGGATAACTCTCATAAATCCTAATAGTTAAGGGAAACAACCTCAAACGTATGTATACATATATTGCATGAAAAATTATAAAAATCAAAAAATACTTTTAACCTTTACACGTAAAACAGCAACCAGATTTTCCATTGAATCCTCCTTACTTCTCTTTATTCATCTTTTAGACTCAAGCAAAATACACGTCCATTATAAGCTAGGGGTGGCCACGATTGCCACTAGCCAAAATTCGAAGCTCGGGCTCAGCTCGAGCAAAATGGGTTCGGGCTTTTTTTTGGCCCGAGCCGAGCAAAGGCTCGGAAAAATTTTGAGAGCTCGGGCCTCAACGGACTGACTCGGGCTTTTTCAGGGTAGAATCACGGGCAGCTCGAGCCGGCGAGCCAAACTAACATCCCTATTATACGCACAAAACATTGTTATTTTGCAAAAGATAATTTACTTAAATTTTCAAAGGTTTTGGGTCATTTAAGGATAAATCTGAAAATTTATTCTTCAAGCAGCTATATTTTAAGGTCGAGGTCAAGTGCTTAGTGATATTAGTGGTTTTCCACATCTTTTCAAATACGTTGCTATGTATGAATTTAATTAGTTTCAGTTCAGGGCTCCTTTGGGAGAAATCATGATACATTTTAAGGTGTACCTTCAGGTGTTAGTTAGCCTTCTCATTATTTTACAGCACTTGCTAGAATTATCATTTTTTCATGGTGTGATAATTCTCATTTTATAATTGGTAAGAAAGTTTATACATAATTTCGTGTTTGATTTGAATGTGAAGTAGCCAGCATCTCATTGAGTATAATTCGTTATA
>CAIGRT010059033.1:0-13147 GCA_903798405.1 Fraxinus platypoda | reverse complement strand
AAAAAAAAAAAAAATTAAAATAATAATAATAATAATAATAATCTTACATATGATATATGTATTTACAACTCATGCACATTCTCGTTTTATTGAATTATTTATTTATACAATATAATGTAATAATATTCTGAACCATTACTTACATAACTAAGGGCCATTTGATAGCACGAAATTTTCTAGGGAAGTTGAAATTCGTTTTCCATTTTTCACTTTTAGGTTGTTTAGTAGGCTAAATTTTTCATGGAAATCATTTTCCACCCTTACCTCATTTNTTCACTTTTAGGTTGTTTAGTAGGCTAAATTTTTCATGGAAATCATTTTCCACCCTTACCTCATTTTCCACCCAATTCTTAGTTTTCCAAGCTACTCTTTTTTTTTTTTTTTTTTTTTCAATTGGAATGAATTATATTCCAAATTGTAACAAATTATATCCCTTTAATTGAAAATTTTCATGAAAAACAAAGACAAACGAATGATATTCAGTATGGTAATTTTTTTAAATTGTTTTATTTTTTGGCAATTGGAACAAATTCTAGACCTAATGGTAAAAAAAATTATCACTGTAATGGATAATTTTCATGAAAAACGAAGTCAAATGGACACCAAATTTTCAACATTTTTCAGGTGGAAAATTATATCAATCAAACACAATTAATTACAATTTTCCATAAAACAAACTCTAGACAATTCAATTCCCTGTAATTCATTTTCTTTCCACCCAAATTCCATATTTATAATCAAACGGACCCTAAATTATCCAGGATACACGGTAGAAATTATATTTCTCATATCGATGAATTTTTTTAAAACAAAACTTATTTTTTATCTGCTCATGAATCATCAGCCAATTCAAGTAGAAAAAAGAAATTATTTTTCTTTCTGTTTAAAGAAAGATGAAAAGTTTGTATTCAATTGAATTTGTAAATTAATTCTTCTTTTCTACCCAAAAGAAAAGGATTAGTATTCTTTTGATTCTAATTTACCAAAGGACAAATTAGTACATCTTATCTTATGCGGTTATGTCCTTATTACTATAACGATTTGCATATAATTTTTTACCTAATTGGTTACCTAATTGACAAGTGGCGGCCCTCTATTGGGGGCACCTGGGCCCACAGGCACCCCCCCAAATAGGGGGCCGCCACTTGTCAATTCTGTTAAACATTAGGTAAAAAATTATGTACAAATAGAATTTTCCAATATATTAAATAGCCCCTGTTTGATGCACATTCTTGTGGAAAGAATGTACATTATGTACTTGTAGCATGGTTGGTAATTTGGTATGTTATTACTCCTGAAGAAGCATGAAATTTTCCATACCAATATTTTTGAAGATCTCGTGATTTTATATTCTTAGGTAAATAAAGCGTGATATCCAAAAAAAAAAAAAAAAAAAATCCATACATGTGACATTCAATATCTATTTACTGTCTAATTAGAGACATATTCTGCTTAGTTAGACGTATTCTTCTACATTAATGAAAAAAATACTGGGGACCGTGGTGTCAAGATTGAATGCTATGAAGATATTTGCACTAAATGCTAGGAATTTCTGTTGCGATGTTACTTTAATACTTTTAATTAATTAGTGAAACCATCATAAAATTTAGTGACTGTATGCGTAAGAAAAGTGAACATTAATGAAATTAACTCTATATTGATTATATACGAAAATAATAATCAACATATAAAAATTTGAATTACTCTTAAAATGAGTTGAAAGTAAATTGTTCTAATCCCTATAAACAAATAATACAAAGAGGCACTCTTTTTATGTTGGTAAGAAACTTGAAATTTTTTAAATTTTTTTAATTTTTTTTTTATCGCAAAGAGATCTTTTCGATAAACTTCTTGTATTATTCTCTTGGCTGCCGTGCCTGAATTGGAAGGGGGTCCAATTCTCTTGATGTCAAAAAAAAAAAAAAAAGTTCTTTTGATCAACTTCTTGATTTAAAAAGTCAACGGGCCTCTGATTTGAATTGAAGTTGGCTTGAGTGTTTTGATAATAAATTATAGAGTAATGATATTCATCATCGCTGATTTGATAAGTGTATTTTATACACTTATATGTGCTGTTAAACTAGAGAAATTATTGTTATTTTAAATGAATTGAGACTTAATCATTGTTTCAATTTCAAATGATGTTTTTTCAAATATTTTTGTATGATTTATATAAAAACATGGTAGACTAATTCTTTTTATGTATTAGATGAAGATGAAACATTTTATTATTTACTTTTAATTTAAGACATGTAATTAGTTAAATTCTTATTTTTCTTGATTAATCTTGCAAGCGTAATTTTATTATTTGATTGTTTGATAACCAATTAAATATATAGTAACTTGTTATAGTGTTGGGAGACTCGTAATATGTTTAGAATATTGCTTGATTAACATATGTGCAATAGATATTAAGACTAATGTTTATCACAGGTGCAATCTTTGATGTAATCGTGAAATTGAATGTGTTCCATCCATTCGAATTCGGATTAGGAATAAATACGAGCCGTGATTAGAATTTATTTAATTTGTCTTGGAAAAGAGAATTAATTACAATAAAATTATCGATTGTCAAGAATGCATGAATGAACTAACTATGTAATTGAGAATTGAAATATATAATAATATGTGAATTCGTAATCCAATACACTCATTCCATATAAATACAAAACTTGAATTTTACAAGTTTTCATAGATTAATTTAGAATAATTATCAACTATAAATCTCTTTTGTTGACTCACTTTAAATCTGATTAAAAACTAGTACACTTGAATCTGATAACTCTTAACTCATCAAGTATTATTTGTCAACGATCTCGTACCGTTGCGGGTTTCGCGCGACCATTAAACATCAGTATACGTAGCAACTACATGATATTAAAAAATTGATTCATTTAAATACAAGATCACATATTGATTCATTTAATTGAACATATAAAATATAAGCACCTAAATTAGTATTTTATCACAACCGGTGCTAAATAGAATTATTCTAAATTATGCGTCGCCTTCTGATGAGCATGTTGGCTGATAATCAACAATAAGTGTGAAAATTTGCAGTTTGACGTCAGAATAAATTTTTCTAAACCCTCCATGCAATTTTAAAATTTTGTATGTTATCCTAGCATTATGCACACACTTTTTTCCTCGAAAATAGAAAAATAAATTAAAATGTTCAACCTAAGGCATCGTATTTAAAAATTTAATTAGAATAACTTCGTTAAAATCGGAGTACATAAATATAACTCTTTGCAATATCATAACAATACTAAACACAATTAGCTAGTAAAATTAATTAGATTTTCATCTTTCTCATTAGTGTTGTCCGATAGTACCAATATTATCAAAATTTTAATAAATCGGTCTGTGTGACCAGAAAAATCAGAAATCAATCCGACTATTTGTTAAAAATAAAAAATTGCACCAATTAATGTAAGGCAAAAACGGACTCATTGAGTCCAAGAAATTCTTGGCCTAAGAACCAGCTAGTTCAACATCAATTCGATCTTGATTCGATCCTTGATCATTTCAGTTGGATGGCTAGGCCGATTTTCAAAGTATACAATAGTAGAATAAATGGTGAACTAGCCGGTTCAACCTTAATTTGTTCCCGATTTGATCCTTGACACTTAGAAGTGATGCTTGAGCCAATTTCAAAAATATTTATTAGCATAATATATTTTAGAACATTTTCAATGCTAATGTAGATTGTACTAAAAAGGATTGCTACACAAGTTAAAATAGATATTATTTAAAAAAAGTTACTCTCCAATGCAACATAGGATTATGTCAATTACGTGACAAGGAAAAAAATAGACATGATCAATACGACGGTTTAGATGTAGAAGCCGAGTGAATCACTATAATTTAATATTTTTCTCGCTTTCTGTTGTTTCTTTTTTTTTTTTTCTCTCTCTCTCCTAATTATTATCTTTATCTTTTCTATTAAATATATTTTTAATGAAATGTGAATTATAGACTAAACTTATTGGAGATAAATTTTAATTAGACCGTCTATTCATTAGATATTAATAGTTCGAGATTGAAAATTTTTCAGCATATATCACTTCTATTGCAATTCGTGAAATACATTGGAAAAAGAAATATATTTTTGCAGTCTCACCCACCTATTTCAGGAAGGGTGGGTTGTTAAAGCTATAGTAGAGTGTGTGATATACTCTCACCCACCCACCATTTCCATTGGTCACTCACACTTTACTTACGAACCCCATTTTACAGGGAAGTCCTACGTGTTTATGACTTTTCTTCTTGTTCTTGTCAATCCGTTGGTTCTGAAAATGACTCTGTCTCTCTCTCTCTCTCTGGTGTTGTTTTCCCAACAGCCTCATTTATAGGAGGTTACTGAAATTTTTTCCAATTGTAATTATAAATAAATTATTCTTCCTCGACTTCTCCGCCTCCCCCGCTCTATAATTACTGCGTCTTTATCTCATTCTAGTGTGCATAAAGTGCTTAGCTGTAGCTTCATAATTAACGTTGTTTTCTTCTGTAATCCCTCTCTTTATATACGTACATATATATATACATACATATAAATGTTTGTTGGGACTGTCTGAAAGTACTTGTTTGGTCTAAAATGGGTTTTCTCAAAGTTAAAGGTGTGATTTACGAGCCTGTTGATCGTGTGGATCTTGGTCCCGACAGTGATGAAGTTTATCTGCAAGCCAATGTCAAAGGTTTGTGTAATCACTTGCTTCTTTTTTTCTTATGAGAAATTAAGGTTTTGATTTGACTTCAGTTTCTTGTTGTTTGGATACGCTGATGTACTTAGAATTTAGACCCTTTTTCCATAGTTCCATGCATGATCATCGATGGGGGAAGACTGGTATAATTAATGAAGATAGATTGACGATGAGTCGTGGACAAGTCTCCTCGATAAATTTGGTTATGTGGATCCTTTTTCAATCAAGTTATAAAATTTGAGTTGGTGAAAGGCCAACTTTTGCCATCAGAATTTTATTAATAATTTTTAAATGGAAAAAAATTTATTTTTTTATTGGGGTGTGACAAGATTAATTTTTTTGAATATTATTATTTTGTTAAGACATTGATTATGAGAAGTCTTGTTCTCAATAAATTCAAGTTTAATTACATGAATTCCTTTTTGAACAAGCTATAAAGTTTAGGGAAAATTGCAGCTACGGTCCTTAACTTTTTACTTTTTTGCAAACTTGACCCTAACCTTCACTTTGTGTCACTCATAGCCCCAAACCTTTTAAAAATATGCACATTTAGTTGGCAAAAAAAGTCAAAATTTAATCAATTTTGACCAAATTAAAAAGGGAAAAATGGTATTTTGTATTTTCCTTACATTAAATAAGTTAAAAAAATTAAATTAAAAAACCAAAAAATAAAAATAAATCCAACCCCATCAATTTTGGGACTATGGGTGGCACAAAGTGAAAGTTAAGATAAAGTCTGCAAAAAAGTGAAAGATTAGGGACCCTTGTTGCAATTTTCCCTAAAGTTTACGGGTTGGTGTAGGCCAACTTTTCTCATTTATTAATCATTTTTAATTGAAAACAATATTTTTTTTTATTTTTCCATTTGAATCTTGGGGCGTCACATGAATAAGTGTTTTTGAATATTATTTTCGTTACAGATTGATGACGAGAAGTCTTATTCTCAATAAATTTGTTCATTTTCGAACAAGTTATGAAGTTCATGGGTTGGTGAAAGGCCAACTTTTTCTGATTAGGATTTCATTTTTCATTTTTATTTTATTTTAGTGTGTAACAAGATTTAAGTTTTCTGGAGATTATTTTTCATTCTGCTAATGAGAATTTCGTCTGCTGAATAGCTCCTCGTATGGCTGGGCTTCTGGTTAAAGTTTTTGCTTGGTTTTTAGAGTCACCAATATTTGGAGGCATATTATTGTACTTCTTGAAGAGAAATAATCTAATCCACAAGGTAAATTCAATAATTTATTTTCTTGTTTAAAATGATTAGATTTTCCAAGTCATAGTATCTTTCTAAAGCCATTTTAATTTGTTAATTGATTTGAGCAAAATATACTGCTTCATGCAAAACTTATGCTACAAGCAGGAATCATATCAATAAAAGCATATCACAAGTTTTTCACGAAGCAGTACATTTTGTCCAAACTTATGTTTTGCTCGAATTATAATTTAGCAGTATATTTGTGGTGTTGATCCTGTTTGAATGCCTATTTCAACTAGCATTTGTTGTCTGTGTTGCTTAGAAATGTTTCTTATTTTGCAGCTTGTGTCATTTGCGGAGTTACAAGAGTCACCTCTGTTTGAACCTTTGCACCCATATAAAGGTCAACAACGCCGTTTTATATTTAAATTACACCATTTTCTGTCAAATATTAACTTAACAAGACTTTCCCTTATAAAATGAAGCTACAAAGCAGTTACTCTAAGGCCTAATTTGAATGTTGACTTGATTCGCCTGTCCTCTTTACAATAGTCATTAGTCACATCGTTATTCGAGCTTCATTTTTCTTGTACTTCTGTTTACGACTTCAAATAGATGAATTCTTAAATGTGTCAAGTAAAATTTGATAGTTTTGCATCACGTTTTAACATGTCATGACAGGCAGCGAAGAAACGGAAGTAAAATGTGTAGAGGCTGATCTGCCCCCACCAGAAAAGGTTCAGCATGCTGTTGATTGTCTTCAATCTGCAGAAGATGTATCTGAGAGTCCAAAACTGGGCTTCCAACGTTGGACAATATTGGATTATTCAAGGGCTTATACATCAGGAGAAATAACTCCTCGAATGGTATTGAATAATTCATTTCTGCAGTCATTAACTTTAGTTTAACATTCCCTGACTTCCATTGGATTGTCTCATCATTCGGAGTCAATGCCGTCATACTTATAGTGCTTAACCTATGTTTTCTAAGTCAGGATTGTGTTCTGATGCAGGTTGCAGATCGATTTATAGCTGCTGTCCGTGAGTCGTCCAATCCTTCTTTGCAGATTTCTTTCTTTATTAACTTCAGTGTCGAAGATATTATAAGACAGGCGACAGAATCAACTCTTCGATATGAACAAGGTTCGTAATTGTTTGTCCCAGAAAGGCCAAAATGAACAATATTTAATTATCCAAATAAAATATATGTTTGGGAAGTGTTTATTAACAATAGTACTTAGAAACAGGTGGAAATAAGTGGTAAAAAGTGGGTAGAACCTGTGGATCCTATAAAATGCGTGAATAAAATGTGATTTGACCAAAAGTTTAGATAATTTTAAGTGTTTATAAACACTTCTCCAAGGTACTTTAGTTCCCAAGTTTTCCTGAAGTGATTTCGGTTTGACAATAGATTAAAAGCAGTTCTACCACTTCTTGAACCTGTAACTACAGAAAGAATACATTTGACTTCCAATCAAATCAGTTACATTTGTTCGGTTTTCCTCATTCGAATTGGATGCAGAAGCATTTTCTGATTCTCCGTTTCATCTCTTTTCTTCCAGGAAAACCACTATCAGTACTAGATGGAGTTCCAATTGCTATTAAAGATGAAATAGATTGCATGCCATACCCAACAACAGGTGATAGCCTATTTTCTTATTCTCTTTGGGATTTGGTTCGGTATATTGATCCTTCCAATTCTATTACATATTAGCAGTTGCTTCTGGACTAAAAATTGATTCTTTGTAGGAGGTACAAAGTGGTTGCACAAAGTACGACACTGTACAGAGGATGCATGCTGCGTTAAGCGCCTGCGTTTATGTGGTGCCATAATAGTGGGAAAAACAAATATGCACGAGCTTGGGGCAGGAATTAGTGGGATAAATCCTCACTATGGGTATGCATATGTGCTCTTATAGAGTAATTAGTTAGTGTCTCCGTGATTTATTTATCGAATAATGCTCTTAATATTTTCCTTGTTAAAATCTATAAGCTTGAAGAGTAAAATTTATATAAATTAAAGTGTATCATATTTAATAGCTTAAGCTTTTAGATGAGGTTGTTCAATAGGTATGTTACTTTTTTAATCACAAAATTGGTCCGTGTAGATCAAAATTGATGCTCATTTTTCCTCCTTTGGTTACTGAAGAGCCACTAGGAATCCATATAATTCAAGAAAAATTACGGGAGGATCTTCTAGTGGATCTGCTGCTGTAGTAGCTGCTGGATTGTGCCCTGTTGCACTTGGTGTTGATGGGGGAGGTAAATTACATCTAACACACTATTTTATTTAATCCAAATTTAGGAGACAATTCAACAACACAAGTTGACTTGTTGAGTATTGTTAGCCAGTCCTTGCCACTTGAAAATTATGCCAAAACGTGTTAATTGAATCTAAACTTAATTCTTTCTCTTAGATTATGAGTTATAGCAAGTTAAGTTTTACTTAAATGAACTGTTAATGCATATCAGTCAATTTTAAGGTTCATGTTATCATCAAGTAACTAAAATATTTTATTTATTTTCTTTTCTTTATTAGGATCTGTTCGACTACCTGCAGCCCTTTGTGGTGTTGTTGGATTGAAGCCAACTTTTGGACGTGTGCCACACAATGGGTGCGCTACAAGTTTTTTTTTTTTAAATCCGAATATTATTGAACTTCAAAAGTTCCTCATTTCCTTAAAGAAGCAGTGCATGCAAATATTGACAACGCAATGTCTTAATTTGCCAGAATTCTTCCCCTGAACTATACAGTCGGAATGGTTGGCATACTGGCAGCGACAGTCGAGGATTCACTCATTGTGTCAGTTTCTGTATTTTCTTGTTAATGTTGACTCTTAGGCTATGTTTGGCAGAAGTACTATAGAATGGACAAGATTTTAACTTAATTATTTTTCTTCATTAGTATTGTCAAGTGTTATCCAATTCTCCCTACCAAATATGCCATAGGAGATCTTGGCTGCAACTGCTATAAGCTACTATAAGTTTAATACCAGTATAAATTTGCAGATACGCAGCTCTCAGTGGCAACCTTTCATCAGATCCATCCAGCATGACAATGGTTAGTTACATTACATGTTTTTTGTGTGTTTCATATTCGATTGGACATTTATGTTGGGAAATTTATTATAAGAATTTGTTGAGACTAAATTTGAATTAATAAACACATTGTCTCTAACTGAATAAATTTTTAGATGAGGCAGTTGAACATGATATTAGAAGATGCACATGTCCTCAATTTGAGTCTTGCCGCATGAACTTTTTTGTGAAAAATGCTCAAAACTGTTACATTGTTCCATTTTATATTTGTAGTAATCACATATTTCCTCTTGGATTTTTATGAAGACACGATGCCAATAATGCATTTTCAAAGAGAAGTGTAATTATCAATATCGTAATTACTCATTTATCGAAGGGTCGTTAACCTTATTTACAGCTTAGCGATATTAGGAAGGTTTTGGATATTATTTTAGAAAATCTCAAAACGTCAATTCAGTCTCTTTTTAATTTTCAATGTGCGTCTCAAAACCTACTGACCTGTATTCATGTTGTCTCGAGAAAAAACCAGCCTCAAGTATGTCTGCCGCTGCTGAAATCAGCAAACTATATGTCTTTTAACATCAGAATGGCAAGATCTGGAAATGTATGTATTCACCTAAAATTTCCTTGGCCTTGCTTATTTTAACATTAAATGCTATTGAATTGCTGGCTTTGATGTATGTTATTTTAACGTATCTTCTTTGCTCGACTAGTGGTTTGATGACTGCACTGATGACATCAGAGATTGCTGCTCTCATGCTATTGCTAAACTATCCGATAAGTATGGCTGGAAGGTACAATAAAACCCGTAACTTCAAATGTTAACTCAAACTCGAAATTGCTGCGCTTGTATTTATTATACATTGAGCTTATCTTCTACTTTCGTATACAAATTTCGACATGCGTTCAAGAATGCTTGGATAGAGATAATTCAGTCTCATTTAAAAGCTTTTTCATGTTTAAGACTGTGGAAGTGACCATACCAGAGATAGAGGTCATGCGCTTGGCACATTATCTAACAATTGGATCAGAATGTAGTAATTCAATTGCTGCCCACCAAGAGAAGTACGCTGTTTCTTCCAAAGTATCTCTGTGTTACGTTTTTTCTTTTCAAAGAAGTAAGAAATTAAATGAAGCTGGATATTGACAATAAAAAAGCACTAAATGGAACAGGATCCTGGCAGAAATGGGGTGGGACGTGCGGGTTGGACTTTCTGTGTACGGAGCTTTTGACAGCAAGGAGTACTTAAACGCACAGAGAATCAGGTAAATTATAAGCTGATTATCATGACATTTAAACTTGTATACTCTTCAGATTCCATTTCTATTTACCATTAAACATCTATAGGAACCGGCAGCTTCAGATCCACAACAAGATATTTTCTAAAGCAGACGTTATCGTTACTCCAACAACAGGGTATTCTGAATTCTCACTTCTTGTATTTAGGGTATTTCTGTAAAGATTTTCTTTACTTTATCTAATAAATTGAGATTCTTCACTCTACTCAATGAAGGGTTCTTCTGGGGAATATGGGAAAATTTTTATTCAGCAGGCTAATATATTAATGACGACTTTGTGCTATGTTTGTAACAGTGTCACCGCATACACAATTAAGGAAGATGCACTGAAAACTGGTGAACTCGACTACATTAATGGAGGTAAACATACTGCGAAACAGCACTTTGATAATTTCTTGTATTCGTTACCTTTCTTATACTGTCCTGCATCATTTACTGTTTATAAAACTCTACTGGTCAATGCTTTAAGGCATTGAATAGAGGAAGTTGATTATTTGTCAATATTGCAGCTGCCCTGGTACGGTACCAGATAGCAGGAAACTTCTTGGGACTGCCTGCTGTGACTGTCCCGGTTTGTTCTCACAAATTGTCTTTTGACTTCTTATGTATTTTAACATTAATTTATAACCTTCCTTTAATAAACATATGCTGATCTAAACCCTTTGCTGATAGGTTGGATATGACGAATCTGGCTTGCCTATCGGTCTTCAGTTTATTGGGAAACCTTGGTCTGAGTCGTTATTGATTCATGTTGCTTCTGCTATGCAAGTAAGAGTTTCAGCCATTTTTTGTCAAATTAAAGCACAAAAAAGGTTTTGAGTTCAAGTTTTGCAGACACGTATTAGGCACTTTTACGAAAAATGAATCTGGCTTGCACAAGCCACATGACGGGACGTGTAAAAGACTCAATTTAAATAAAAAAGTTTATCTCCTCTCCAACTGCTTAAGCTTTGACTTTGATCTGATTTTCAGGCAATATGCACCTCAGGATCCAAAAGACCAGAGGTCTACTATGATATGCTTGCTAAGAAATAAGTTGTTACTAGACTTCAGATATTACTCAAACTTTTAGGAGTTCCAATGGATGATGCCAATAGATGCAACAACGAACGAACGAGAATATCTATTTACATCTTTGTATGAAACAATGCTTTGTGGGTTTATTTGTATATATGCTGAAGCAGTTGACAGGCTATTATGTTTGCTCTTTTAAAGGCCAAGAACGTTTCAGTCATGGGATAAAGATTATGTCACCTTTGTTTTGAGATTGTTGAAATCAATTGATACATGTCTTTGTACTCATGAGTTGTTTTCATTTGTATTGTCCTACTATTGCATCTTGCTCCTTGGCATTTTTTTTACCCCGTCAGAGGTCCAATAGCAATCAATTTAAAGAAAGAAAATAAACAATCGAGAACATGCAAGATTTATAGAGGTTCGCCTCAATGTGAGATTACGCCATCTCCTGTCACCACAATAATTTCTTATGATGAAAAAAAAGGAAAATATCAATAATATCTCCTCTAACCCCTTTTTCGCTCTATTTGATGATAATCCATAAAGCTCAAGGACTGCTCCATATTTATAAAATAAATTAGAGCAAAATTGAATTTTACAAGGACTACTATTCCTTCATGGAATTTTACAAGAATGCAAATTCCTAAACAGTACTTAATTAAAATTTTATCCTAGAAGCTCCGCCCCCTTGACCCCCAGGACGGGGTAGACCTCATCGCGGAAGTTGATCCACGTTCAGCTCCGCAAAGTGACAATAATTACGCTCCACAAATTAACAAAAAACAAACAAGATGGAATAACTAGAAAGCAAAGCTTTTTCTTCTTTCCATCTTCTTATTTCTAAGTAATGAAATAGAGTAAGAACTTTACCTTAACAAGTCATGTACTCTTGAGAAGATTAAGGGAAAAACAAAATCTTTAACGAAGCAAATTTACAAATCATAGATAACAATGTTGTTCCAACTTCTTGTTCTACACTCGTAAGTTCGGAGTTTTTCCCACTTATACCTTATCTTTCTTTTGTCACAATGCACAATGGACTCGGGAGGATAGTGTTGGAGTCCGACCTCATACCTTATTAAATAAATATTTCAGAATACTGTTCTTATACTAATCTCAATATTGGACACCATAAAAATAAGACCAGATCGAACAAATGGCCGCTGTAATTTATAGAGACACCATAATTTATATTCACCGTCACATTGTCCCACCTTAACAACAACCAATCCTAACATGACATGTGGCAATCATGATGTCAGCACCTAATTTTCAACCAATTACAAACAAATAATGATTGCTCAGCTACAAATCATCATTACCTGATGCCTATAGTTACAGTGTAGGCATCATGATGACTTGCATGGCCAACCTCAACAACCAATCAGAGAACCAAAATTCTAAGCGATGGTACACATTTCTAGGTCAGTATTGTAGCTGAATGCCATTGAAGGGGCAAGTAGTGTGGTCTTCCAACCTATAAATAAGGACAAATAGTCCCCTCCTAAAGCAGAGCAAAGTCACTTGACAACAAACACTCCCCAATAGTTTTTTTTTTCCTTTAAAAGCAATTACTTTATACTTCTAATCTAATGCCGGTCATACTCTATACACATTTTTCCTAAGTTGATCCAATATTGCCACGCTATTTTTAGTTAGCAACAGTTTGGTACCTGAAACACATATTGTCCCATTCCAACAAAATCATGAGCCACAGCTCAGCCTCCAGAAATCGTTCTTGCACTAATCCCAATGAAACAATTGTCCCAAAAATTTTCCATAGGAGGAACGAGTTTGCCGAGGGCGACCACCATTCAGGGGCGAATCTAGCCCTGAAGTTGAGCACGGGCGGCCGACGATCATTGATCGTTGACCGTAACGACATGAATGAC